>JAOYNU010000009.1:172309-272138 GCA_026745395.1 Tympanopsis confertula | reverse complement strand
TGGTCTGTTCAATCTGATAGATTGGCCCGCGATGGCTCTTCCACTTGGATTTGCCGACGAGGCTGTCGATAAAAAAGTTGCAGTGGAACCATTTAACAAGCTAGATGCCGAAATCCAAGCTCTATATGAGCCCAGTTCCTTCCATGGACTTCCCTTGAGCGTTCACCTAATCGGACGCAGATTTGAAGATGAGAAGCTGTTAGCAATTTCGGAGTTGGTTCATCAAATCATCAAAAATAGATGAAATTGCAAATTTGTTGATATTCCTGCTTACTGTGTCTCACTTGTCAGTATTCTCAATGATAGCATCACAAACTAGGCAACTTGGGCGTGTGCAATCAAATAAATATCACAGAATACAGAATCCTCAATCTTGCGTAGACCCTGGGCTTATTATGGCTCTCTTTCAAGCCACCTTGCCAATCACTTTCTGAAGTCCTGAGAATTGAACCCGATTCTTCGATCTAACCTATTTACCCATCTGATGGAGATCATCTGCCGGAGCTCTCCATTTAGCTTTCCGTATAGAACACTCGAAGACACGAGTCCACTTCTTCCCCTTCTTCTTCTTCATCACCACTACCACCGCTTTCTACGAAAGCTTCAATCATATCAGAGGATAAAATGAAACGTGCTTTCGACGATTTTAAGCAGCGTTCCGCTTTACCTAGCTCCATAAGTATCGACGAGAAACTCATGGTTTCATTCGGTGATGTACTGATAGAGCAGAGTGGCATTCTCAATAAATCTGTTTCTGAATCTGAAGCAGACCTTGTCGTATTTGACAATGCTCACGGTGTGGGGATTACCTCAAATATTCTGCATGACAAGCGAGATAATGAAACGAAAATCGATTGGACCTTTTTTTGGGGTGGCCTCTCTGAAGCCATGCTTAATATGGCTATAGATGAAGCACAGGCTATAGATGAAGCACAAAGTAGCGAAAGAGCAAACTTGAGCGTCGCAGTCGTGGATGTGCAAGATACCGAATGGCCCAGTGACCATTTTACTCACGTTTTTACAACCATCAGTCAGTCGTTGGCGTGGAAAGATACTTTGTTTACTTTGCTAATGAGATTTCTCTTGTGCAGGTCCTAGGGCTCTTTCGATATCGAAGGATAAGCTTGAGAGTAACCGCTCTTTGGAATATAATTTAAATCCAGTGCTGACTTTCAGGTTTAACAGTCATCAAGCGTATCCTACGCCCAGGAGGTATCGTTGCCTTCACGACATGGGGTCAAGGTATGTTATACTTCATCCAATAGAATCCTAGGGCTTTCGCTCACTTCATCAAGGTGGCTGGATGGCCGTGGCTATACTAGCGGTAGCGGCTAAGCTAAAAGGTGTGCCCTGGCCTACCATGGAACAGTTCGCTCGGGAATCAGGAGGCGATCGATGGGAACATGTTCCGCTGATCGAAGCTCAGCTCCGAGAACTCGGGTTTGAGGATATCAAGGTCACGAGGGTCATGAAGGCCATACCTTTAACAGTGCCTGAGATGATGGAAGTGTTCGGTGCGACCATGCCAACGATGGCGAAAGTGTTCTGGACAGAAGAGCAGCAACAAGACCTTTGCGAAAAGTCCTTGCCAGCCTTGGAAGAATATCTGGTTGAGACTTATGGGCCCGATGGCACTATTGCTGAAGATTGGAAGGCCATTGTATCTACAGCTCGGAAGGTTTGATGCGTTCGACGGTTCAATAGGGACAATGCAGGTTTTGGAATGACAACTCAGCTTTATCGTTAGTCAGAAAATACTCGTAGGTCTATAGTTCTCTTTGCCCTCGACCAAAATAGAAAGGAGTACTAGTAGCGTGCTGATAAAAGCGCTGGGGCAATACGAGGTCCTCCACACTAACCACCCCCAAACCCTTCAACACGTTTTATCCAACGCAAAGCACATACCTATTCATCAAATACTCATATACGCAGAGACTTTTCAATCCCATCCATCACCTCCATTCCTATGGATACCCTCCTACGTGGCCTACGCTACCTGCGCCTCAAATTCCTCATCTCCATAACACGCTTCCTCCTCCAACACCTCTCCCCGCCCATAACCGCAACCCCAGACGCCATACTCCACATTCCCTCGCGCGACAAAACCCGCTCCATAAAAGCTCACCTCTACAACCCCCGCAAAAAATCCACCGGTTCCAGCCCAGTCCTCCTAAACTTCTACGGCGGCGGCTTCGCGCTCCCCCTCCACGGCGCCGACGATGCCTTCTGCCAGCACATCGCCTTGAGCGCGGACCACTTCGTGCTAGACGTGGAATACAGCGTTGGACCTGAGAGACCTTTTCCTGCCGCTTTGCATGATGCAGAGGACGCGGTGCGGTATGTCCTTAGCCAGAGCGAGCAATTCGACGCGTCGCGCGTCTCGCTTTCGGGGTTCTCGTCTGGTGGGACGCTAGCGCTTTCTGTCGCGTTTGCATCTGCAGTGAAGGATACGATCAAGTCTGTAATAGCGTTTTATCCGGCGACGGATCTTGCGAGTGACCCGTCAGAGAGGAGGGTTGTTGTGCCGGGTGTGAAGAAGCGGTCGCCGTTTTGGACGAGGGTTTTCCGTGAGGCGTATGTTGGGGATTCGGATGCGAGGGATCCGAGGATTTCGCCTGCTTTTGCTCAAGGGGATTTTCTGGGGAAGAAGATGTTGGTTGTTACGGCTGAGGAGGATACTTCGGTTGTGGAGGCGGAGGAATTGGTTGAAAAAGTGAGAGGGCAGGGAGGCGATGTTGTACTTAGCAGGGTGGAGGGTTGTGGGCATGGGTTTGATAAGAAGTCGAAGCCTGATGCTGCTGTGCGAGGTAGGGATGAGACTTATGGGTTGGTTGTGAAGATGTTGAGGGAACTGCTATAGGTAAGGATTGAGTCAGGTGTAAAGGTTATGGTTCATGAGGAAGTCGTAGATTCTCGCTATAGATACGAGCTATGTAAAAATAACATTTCAATAGGTACAATCGCTTTTTTCTTTAGTTCTTCAACTGCTTGCTTGCAGAAACACACCAGTTGTTCCATTCTGTGAAGAAGGAAGGCTGGACATGGCTCTTCGTGCTGCAGAGCTGATCCTTTCTTGTGGCAGCATAGACATCGACAACATCGGCAATCAAAGCCTTGTCGTGGCCAACAATAACCTTCACGATGAGCAGACTGGCCTGGCTACAGGCAGTAGCATGAGTAGATGGTCCACTGTGACTGGCCTCCTTGTGGACCGAACGAAGAAGCTCCCACAGAGGCTCAACGTCATCCTCGATCTTAGGGATAGCATTTCCCTTGCACAGCTTCGTGTACTCGCGCAGTACAGAGTTGGCCTTGCCGGAAATCTGCTTCACATTGCTGCGACGGGAAAGTCGGAGCAGAGGAAGCAGCAGATCAAGGGCCAGGAGTCTGTTATGACACTTCTTAACGAAGATCTCGATCAAATCCAACACACGGTTCTTAAAGTTGATCATGTTCTCGCGTGCATCCTTCTTGTCTTGCTTCTGAGAAGCCGCCTTGTTACGCGCCTTGAAGACTTGTGCCAACTTGTCATCGACTTCCTCCATTTCATCGTCATTCATGTCGGCGTCCGAATCGGCGTCAGCATTGGGGTCCCGGTCGGCGCCGTAGTTTCCAAGTGCTGCGGCAAGTTTGGCCTCGAAGTCTGCGAGTTCGGCGGAATCTTCAGCTTCATCCTCTGATCCTTCTTCGTCCGAATCGCCAGACTCCGATCCATCCTCGGCTTCAACGACTTCAACGTCGCTGTCAGCTTCATCAACGTCGACCATCTCGACATCATCTTCCTCTTCGTCCGAGTCTTCTTCTTCGACGTCATCGCCATCATCAGCTTCGTTATCGAACATCTCTTGCTGGCCAGCTAAGCTCTCCTTAGCTTCCAGAATAGAGACCAAAGACTCGAGGCCGTTCTCGGTGACCTGGTCAGCGAACGCGCCAAAGACCTGCTCGCTCATACGACGGAAAAGCTGCGACTGCTTCGAAGCAAAGCTGAGCAAGATTTCAACCAATGCATCCGAGGCATCAGAGTTATTCTTCATCTTCGAGTCGTCACCCAGGAACTTGGAGTAACAAAATTCGAGTTCATCGAGCATGGATACGGCGTCTGCGTCACCATTGTACACCTGCAAGACTGTCATGGAGTAGAGGAGTTTGAAAGCACCGATACCAGATGTCTCGCCCTTCTTTTCCTTGCTGGTGAGTTTCTTCAATGACTTAAAAGCAGTCTTGACTGACTCTTGCAGCTTCTCGTCGACAAAGATGATGAATTTTCCGTATTCTTCTGACTTCGCAGCATCGCGAATCTGTTTCACAACCGCGTAGGGAATAGTCGAAGCATACTTTTGAGAAGCAAGAAGACTGTTGAGAGCGGAGTTGATTCGACTGCGAAGCACTTCCTGGGTAGTCTGAGACAGAACAGGCTCTGGGGAGGTCGTAGAGTCGCCAGTGTTCATCATGAAGTACGCAAAGCGAACAAAGATAGACAGAATCTTCTCGAGGATGGACTGGTAATCCTCCTCGGAGTCAGAGTTGCCGGTAGACGCCTTCGATCGCACGATGGAGAGCAAAAGGTTAGCGATGAAGTGGCGGTTTGACGCGGCGGCTTTCTCGTCGCTTGTTCCTGGGCGTCGGAGAAGCTCCTCGAAGATAGGAATGATCTCCTGCAAAGCGTCGGTGTTGGCATCGGCCACAATCTTCTCAATTGTCTTTGTTTTTGTGGCTTGATCGAAGTTGACGGCTCCACTGGCACCCATCAGCCCGCGGACTGCAGCTGCAGCGAACTCAGGCTCCTTAGACACACGGGTCTGAATTGCCTTAGCAGCCTTGACGGCCATTCGGTGGAGGTAACGGTCCTCCACGGCAAGCTGGTTTGTAAGACAGCGGACGAGGTTCTTTGTGAAGATATGAGCGGCCTGCTGGGAAGAGCCCTCGTTCAAGATTTTGTTGAAGAGAAGGAAGCCCCAGTACTTTCGCTCGTCGGAAGAGGCCGAAGCAAAAAGTCCATTATCAACAACCTCTGTCCAGAATTCACCGAACGACAAGCGCTGCGACTTGGATGACTTAGACTTGCTCCCATCCTTAGCAGTATCACTAGTCCTAGAAAGAACAGCATCCCACGC
Source organism: Tympanopsis confertula (assembly GCA_026745395.1). Classification (NCBI taxonomy): domain Eukaryota; kingdom Fungi; phylum Ascomycota; class Sordariomycetes; order Coronophorales; family Scortechiniaceae; genus Tympanopsis; species Tympanopsis confertula. Next base: position 267,024 of record JAOYNU010000009.1, on the reverse strand, counting down.
AAAGTGAAGCTTCGAGTTCCAAACTCCAGAAGACTTGCTATTCTGACCACCCTGTGACTCCTCGCTGGAAGACTCCTTCATGATCTTAGCAAGGCTATTGCGCTCCTTGGGATCTAATGGGTCATCATGCTTCCAGGCCTTGCTTGGGAAGCTAGCCTTAGGGAACAAGTCCTTAGCAGCAAGCCAGATAGAAATACCCTCGGGAGAGCGAATCAAGTCATAGTAGCTCAGAGCATTCAAAGCAGCGTCCACGAACTTCACATCGGTGCCACGAGCAGAGAGATCATACACGCAGCGGTAGACAATCCAGCCGCATTCCTCGCGGAGCCAAGGCTTCTTCTGCGCAAGCTCAAACACCAATCCAAGCACCTTATTCCATTCTGTGAAGGGGACGGAGGATTCGAAAAGGATACCGGACTTGATAATTGCTTCAGCGCCGAACAATCTTCCGAAGTGGTGGTCTCGTTGTTCCTGTACAAATCTCAAATTAGCACATTGCCCGTTAACATAAAGATAAATTCTAGAGACATACCTGTCCAGACTCGCCTTGCGTAGCATTAGACAACGACTCCCAGCTCTTAAGCACATCAGCAACACCAAACTCCGACTCGCGCTCCGCCGAAAAGATCTGCGTCAGAATCTCAGTCAAAGCAATCGAGAACCCAATCCGCGCCGCCTTCCGACTACTGCAAAGACCACGAAACAGTCTCTGCAGCGTCTTCTTGATCAGATCATCCGCCGGTGCCTTATCAGGCGTGAACTGTGAAACGAGGCCTTGCGCAGCCTTAAGTCGGATCTCGTCCTTCTCGCTTGCGAGGTCCTCGTAGATCTCAACAAGCTTCACGTCGACATTGTACGGCTCGCGGCGGCGCTTCTTGTTGAATTGGTCTGGTGCCATTTTCTGCGGTGACTGGAGGCCGGGAATTCCTGGTCGTGGCAGTCGGACTTCGTGATTGGAGCTGTCGCGCAACCTTCAAGGAACATTTTTTTTCGATTGCCTGTTTGGGGATAGCGTGGTGCGATAAGCTGATAAGGATGGGTGCGATAACCTTAGGAGCGCGGAATTTGGAAGGCTTTGCATCAGGTAGAGTGAGTTCGGCTGGAGATCCAATTTTCGTGATCGTCAGGTTTGGCATTTTGTGATTTATTCATCGTATAACCTTGAGCTAATTTTGAGGGTGGTTTGCGTGTTTGATCACCGGGTTCGCTTTTAACATGGAACACGGATCGCAGCAAGCTTACGCCAGATATAAACTTCCGACATCTAGACTGCGAACGGCCCAGCAATTAACTCGAAGCAACCTTGAGAGATTAGTGATCTACGAGCTTAATCGGTGAGAATATTGACAGTCAAGGCACAGACACATCGAAAAAATATTCAGTCTATCGAAGCTACCTAATTGTTTAACACGGACAAGTTCGTCGAAGGCCGCGATATCCCGAAGCTGAGGGCAGCATTCTCCATAGTCCCAATAATATAAATGTGGCGTCGTCTAGACATAAAAGTACTGACGTATAAGCCCTAAATCAGGCATCCAAGCGAAGCCATCATCTGCCAGCGATATATCTCATCCGACTTTCTGATAGATACTCAGGGGTAAGCCGTCCCGCCATCGGAACGTCAGCGGCAGTACGAACGAACAACCGATACAAAGTAGGACGACAGCAAATAGATTCAGAATACAATAGTCTCACACGACCGAAATCTACAAATGCATTGAGCCGGTGGCCTACAAGTCAAAGCTTCAGCGTTGTCGGGCCAGCTTAGGATAGCTGCGCCGGATATTGAAACGCGTGCTTCGCCCGGAGGTATTAAAATCAGGAATCTCCAGCAAAAAAAAAAAGAAATATAATATGACATGTTGGAATCTAAAAATTGGAATGCTTTTGCTAAATAATGAGATTAACGTTAGAGTATAAATGTCAGTGGCAATGCACCGAAGGATCCAACTGCGTCACGGATATACTAGTACCTGCAGTCTGGCCTGTGGGTATGGAATATATCACCGACCGGAGGCAGCCGAGAGAGCGCAACCACAGCAACGGCCGCCAACGGTGATACATATCTTTGCCACTCTAGCAGTTTGCGACTCATCAACCGTTCGCCATCCATGGAGAATAACCTTATATCCGTAGCCTTGTGGCGGTGGACACATAAATTGAAATGGGGCGGGCGGGGGCTTGGGACCTGCGTCGGCAGATGACAGGTACATACAAGAAGGTACTTTGTGCACACTCCAAATGTTTGGTCGGAATATTGGAATATTGCTCTGCACTCCGGTCTCCAAATACTCCGACTAGCGATGTCTGATAATTATGTACGTACTACGCATGTAGGTTGAATTTTGAGTCTAGAAAAAAGGTCCAGGCCATGCCGCAAAGCGGAAAAACGGACGAAGATCGCAATTGCTTTTTCCGGGCACCATGCAATACGGAGGAATGGTGGATATGGTCAGGAGAATCAGATAGATAAATTGTAATCCTTCAATTGCTAAATATTGAATTAGTAGTACTTCGTAGTTATTATGACAAGCCAGCAACGGTCGCAACGGCAACTGACTCATCTGTCAAACGCTTAGACCAGCAAAACAAAACTCCAGTCTACGAGGAATTCGTAAGGCTGCGAAATACACACTAGTCGAGGCTCTAGGATCGCAGGCCGGGCAGTGCGAGCTGTAGTGGAGCGACCAGAGCGTTTACGGAGTAGAGCGGTTGTTAGGGGCGCCATGGCACCACGATCAGGGGCAGTTAGTGTAGTGTGGGCGCCTGACAGGCACGAAGCCGCGGTGCGTGGGACACAGCATGGGTAGTGGCAGCTGGAGCATTCAATAGCGCTGCCGATCGGGGCTTCCGGGGGCGTTATTGAGGAATCGGGGATGTGGATGGGGCTCTTGCGATCTGTGGTAGAAATGGAAAAGCGAAGCGGGATGGGGCTTGAGTCTGGACCTGGAGTTGGGAATAGCGCACGGAGGTGCCGTTGACATGGAACTTGGGAACTTCCAAGGTTGGAATGGGTAACAGCAATACAATCAAATACAACAACAATGAAAATCAAGATGTAGCAATCGCGATGCCTTGGGCTGATGTCACGGGATTTCGCATGCGGTTCGCGTTTTTCCCGGTTTGGGGCTTGTTTACTTTGGACGCGCTGACATCAGGAGGGGAAGTCCAGACGCTTCGAGTTGCAGATGCCTCCCGTCAAATGTGATGGACCCCGCAGCTGCGACAGACACATCGGCTCGATACTTGACACGACTGGTCCGTTGCACATGGCATCGTGACGCAGCTGACCGATCACATCCTGGATAACCTTCCTGGACCCCACCTGGAGAGAACAATGCAGTCGTGGCGCAGACATCACTAGCCGGGATGCCTGGTTCAGGATGCGCGCGATAGTGCCCAGCTTACCGACTGCAGCGAAAGCGCCAGGCTGATTGGCCTCGCTGCATGCGGGTGCAGTAGGCGAGGCTATCATTGCTCTTGCAATTGCCGAATCAATACATCAACAACAGGACGCGTCCCAAGATCTAGCCTTTGTTGATCGAAAGCAGATCGCTGAATGGTCGAAGCCAAGCGAGCACCTCGAACGTCATGGATGAGACCCTTGTCCCCGAAACGACAGTAAAGCAGGTTCTGATGCCCCCCCCCCCGATCGCGCGCGGATCGAAATATATTGCAACAAGAGCGATGATGCTCTGTGACGTATCCCCTCACGGACCACGATGGGGTCAGTTTAGACATTCACAGTAATAGAATTCGGGCGCCAGACAAATACCCCCGAAGATCCGGGCACACCGTGCGACTGTACACCGCATGGTCAGAACTCCCACGGGCTATGCGACGTGCCAGTTGCAGATGATACGGAACAAGCGGCAGGGCTGCATGGTGATGTGGCTCGGCGAGAAGTCCATGTTTCGAGAGGAGGGGTCGTAGCAGCGCCCAGAATAGAAGGCCGTGGGGTGCAGGAATGGCTGCTCGCTGATGCGCACTGCGACTGGCTGGTAATCGCGGGCTCCATCGACTAGCAGTTTCAGGTCCATCGACAGAGCCGCTTCACTCGGTGGCAAATCAGTTCGGCGGAGCTATCTTTCCTGTTGCGGTGGCCAGCCCGCGTCTGATCTCCCGAATCAAACTCGTCGCTCAATATATCGTGCAATATTTGATGCGATTGTGGGTAGACCGGCGGTATCTCGGACTGCGATCGACCTTGATTTGAGATGCCGAGCCTGGAATCTGGTCATTCCTGGAGCCGAGCAGCGTTGGCAAGATCGCAGGAGAGCCATCAGCTTGGAGATGCCAGTGACGTGATGTTAGTCAATGGCCATACAATACTTGTATTCGGCCGCGGTGCTCGGAGGTATTCGGTAGCCCTCATCCTTCAGCACGGGATCCTCACCAGACCATTTCGCTCTGGGGCAACTGGCTAAACGTTGGCTCAGCAATTCGTTACAAGCAGAGAAAGGTTTCTGGCCCTGGGATAGCAATTAAAGCGTAAAACCTCCTACGAAGGGGGCGACAAAGGGATGCGCGACATTGAACGTTCCCCTCGCGGACCCTTGATCTGCTGGAATGCAAGGCAACGTGAGTATAGGCCTACGAGGTCTACCAAGGGCTCTCCAGACAATCAAATTCCACGATGTCAGATAGCCTTCCATTCCTTGCTCAATGCTACGTCTGTAATATTCTGAGCTTAACAAACGGCTGTTTGGTGGGGTAATCCCAAGCTCCGATCGTGCTCTCCCCTGCCCTTTAGGGTAATGATCATGCAGGGAACGAGCTTCTGCCGCGATGAATGCTTTGGAATTCAGCCCTCGCCAATGAGAGCCTCGGGCCAACCCCGGATATTGCATCTCCCGTAGCTAATTTCAATAGGCTCTGCTAGCTCTCGCAGTCCTTATCGGCCTTTTTCCCAGTCCTAACCGGTCTCCGGGAATGATCGTCAGAGTTACAACACACCATTCACGAGTCCTATTCTGGTGATTCCGCTCGAGCCCAGCATACTCCCTGTAGATGGGAGATAGACTTCCAGCCATTGATGCGAGTGACGTGCTGCGATCTCAAAGCGCAACGTTATTCCGATCTTTATTGCATTCGCCCAGTCCCTTGGGGACCCAAGTCATGCTTATCCTTGCATGATCCTGGCATCACTTGCATTGAGCCCTCGTTTGGTTCCTGAAGTCAATTTCTTCCGAGGTGGAACGGGGGTGGAGCGTAGGTTCCTTAGGCTCGATCGTGCTCCGTATTTTCAGCTGTGCTGTGGCTGCCGATTTAGACACGGGATCGTTGGAGCCCAAAGAGAAAATTTGCACTACTAATCCCATTTTCGACCGGGTGTATTTTTCTTTCCCTATTTTACTTGTGGATCCCCCGAAGACCCATGGAAGACGCACCGAAAGCGCCCATTTGGAGGCTTTTAAATGGCAGGCAGGGCGAGCGAATCTCCATCAGCGAAAAAAATTTGAGATTAGGGCAGCCTCATTTTCTGGGACGGAGTACGGAGGTAGAACCGGTGGATAGAAGTATGAAACGGTTTCATAAGTAGTGAAGCTCCCTCACTGGGAGTGGTTCGTTCCCCATATTCCAGGTTCTGCAGGGGCGAAGAGCTGGAGTTCATTTGGCTCATACAGAGCTTTGAAGAGAGAAAGCTCCGTAACCCGAGACACATGGCGCCAAGGATTGGGAGCTGGTAACCGTGCGGATGGGCAGGAATGGCTGATAGGCGCTGGGGTTGCTGAGCAGCCGGTAGTCTGGACAATGGGCGGCAAGGGAGTCCGGGCAACCAGAAGCTGGGGCCAAAGAAGCCCCATGAGCTGCTTCTGCTGCGATCAATCAGGCATTTTCCCAGAACAGGATTAATTCCCCCCTTCAATACACTTTGGGTTTAGGGACATGCGAGCGCGCATCGATACTGGAAGTAGGCACGACGTGCAATAGCTTGCATGCCAGAGCGATCGTACCTGGAGGGCACGAAGGGATCCACTGTAAGTGCCTCTGTAAGTGGGAGAGGCGCCGAATTACGTAGCAGGGTTAGGCCCGTAACATCCTCCGTTACCGTACGCAATACCTCCCGTACACTATCTGGAGATCCTCCCCACTTGCGTTGCCATTGCAACAGACCCATCCCTTCAGCTTCATGACTTTCGTTCTTCTAACCGCTGAGGTCCACCTTTTTCTTCTTGACTTCTCTTGACATTCCTCGTCAATCGACCTTCTCGACCTCAATTTCACCCGTATTCGACTCGGTGGTGAAAACTATCTCGCTGTTCACACTCGACGCATACTACGCTTGTGCCTGCATCGCCCCCTCAGCCCGCCCACGAGCTGCTCTCTCCGCCCCTCCAATTGCAGCCTACTCTCCGAACTCCGCATCTCGGTCATGTCTCTGTAACCTCCCTCCAGAACTACGATCAGATCCTTCCCGGCGGTGGTACCTGGGTGTGGGATCCGGATTTTTGGTCGGGGATTTTTGCGCTGGACATTGGATGAACTGGGTTTTGCAGAACGTGGGAGATTCGGTTTTGCATTGCGGTGGATATACTCCTAGTGTTGGGGTTCTCGCATTAGTCTCCTCGGGGTCGACAAAAAGTCAACCTTGATTGTGTATCACATCTACATCTGGGCCAGTCCGGAATTCACTCAACCAGCATGGAACACTCCTCGCCGCTGGCCGCTATGCAACCTACGTCTGCTCTGTTCGGACGGGGTTGCCGCGGCGATGCACCAACTTCGTATCCAACTTTGTCTGGCTTTGGAGGAAACCCATTCAACTTCAAAGACCTTTCTATGAAGAAGTCGGGCCCCGACTACTTCAACATGAACCCGCTCCGTGGTTCGTCACCGGCCGCAAGCTTGGCTGCGGACCTTTCACAGAACTTCCACATTGACCAGAGGTTCGTTTGCTCCCAGGTCTGGGCATACGAGAGCATAAAGGAACTGACTCTATTCTTAGCCCTCAGCTTGCCACTCCACGTCGGTCTTTGTTCTCTGCTAACATGCTGGGGCAAGCCAATGGTTACGGTACGTGACAGGAGGAGCCAGATGAAAGACCTGAATGCTGATAAAGTTGGTAGATGATGTGATGACCACTCCTCCTCTGCCTGAATCCTCGCCAGCACCAGTGATGGACGTTATGGAATTGAGCCCGCTTCCTCACAAGCCTGCTTTTGTAGTGACTACTGAGATCGAAGTCAACTCACCATCACCATACAGCACTCCACTGGAGTCTCCCACTACTTCGGTTGCTCCAAGCCCTCTCCAAGCATCTCCCTTGGAGATGGGACCACCTTTAGAGTAGGTCTTGCCGTGGATGTGTGATGTGAATGAGGCTAACAGCTTGACAGGCGACGTCGTCCCCCATTTCTGCGTCCCAGTTTAGCTAAGAGCAAGGCTCAATCCTTCCAGCTTGGTATGAACCGACCTTCCCAAGAGGGCAAGGCACCCCCATTCCGATTTAACACCGAAGGAGCCAAGACGTCCTTGAGTACATCTACTTCGCTAGAAGACATGTTCGGTGATTCCCCACCGCAAGAGAGGAGCGTCTCGCGTAACTCTTCCTCCACCAATCTGGCCCCGCCGCGTTTGCGGCCTCCATTCCATCATGCGCGTAGCAGCGGTTCACCATCTACCAACTCCGTTAGGAAAGCCTCCCACCCCTTAATGCGCCCTCGCAAGCAGTGCCGACGGTCATTAAGTATGTTTGAGCATCCTGGAGATGTTATCGCCGAAAAAGAGGCGAAACTACCTACAAACACAGCTCTTCAGTCGATAACCGACGTTGAAACTGCACCCACTTTGCATCTCCCCCATTTCACTCCAGAGGCCGACTCATTGCCTCGCATCAACCAAGGTACTCTCCTCGACCTGCTGGATGGAAATTACGATGGTCAATTTGACAACATCATGATTGTCGATTGCCGTTTCGAATATGAATATGAGGGTGGCCATATTAATGGTGCCCTCAACTATAATGACAAGGATGCTCTTGCTAGCGAGTTGTTTGACAAGCCCAAGTCTCGTACTGCGCTCATTCTTCACTGCGAGTATTCCGCCCACCGGGCCCCAATCATGGCCACGTACATTCGGCGCCATGACCGAGCTATCAATGTTGATACCTACCCTCATCTGACTTATCCCGATATGTACATTCTGGATGGTGGTTACAGCTCCTTCTTCGCATCACATAGCATCCGCTGCTACCCCCAGAACTACGTTGAGATGAGCGCCAAAGAGCACGAGTTCGCTTGCGAGCGCGGTCTTGGCAAGGTCAAGCAGCGTTCCAAGCTCAACCGCGCCCAGACCTTTGCATTCGGACAGCACTCTCCCCAGATGGAAGATAGTCCTACTGGTCCTTGCAGATTCAGCGAGGATCGCCTAATGAGCTCTCCCTTCTCCCTTTCCGAAAGTCCTCTCCCCAACCGAACGCCGGGTCGTCGTATGCTTTCTTACTAGATACCCGGGACTTCTTCCCATCGGCGCTTACTGGATTTGCTTTTCGTCCTGTTTTTGGAGCGTGGTGTTATCTTTTTTCTCGTGGCATTCGTCTTTCAATCTCCCTGGTGGCCTAAAAGTTTTCCAACCACCTTTACTTCTCCGTTCAAGCACGGGATGACCCGTTGGTCGGCTTCGATAACCGCACTGGTTTGCGATCTTGGCATCGGCCTCTCCTTGAAGCTGCGCAGAGCGCACCCCCAAAACCGACCCTGACTTCCTTCTTCGATCCCCTTTTCGAATCTACGTTGATATCGTCCTCTCTTTTACCGGTCTCTTTTTTCTTGCTCAGAGCACCGACGACTCACAACGTCTCCTTACCGTCAACTTCTCTTCCCCTTGTGAGGCCAAACCCGGACACTCGATTTACACATCCGCATGGTTTCGCCCTGCACTTTTCTCATGAATACCATCGATGACGCCGGGCAACAATGACGACCCATCCTCAGCAAGCAATCTGGGCATCTTTTCCTTTGTTTAACGACCCATTACTCAACCCATGTTGCCCTCAAGACGTCCTCCCTTTTCTCGACAGAACCTTTCCTTGTCCCCGATTGTCCAATGATCACCCGACCAACCTGTCTTTCCCTTGCATTTTCTTTCTTTCGACAACTAATCCTTCCCTATCTACTGCCCTTTTTAATCCGCTCTCCCTATTCTTGTACAGATTGATGTTTTACCCAACCAAGCACTTTCCCTGCGTTTATCCAAATTGCATCCCAATGGCCAATAAGTCATTTGGCGCATTTTATGGAGTCATTGCAAGCGATTCGTGTACTGACTGCATTGTCCTCTCCCGTTGCTAATACGTTCCCCCGGATTGTTAATCCACCCCTCTAGGGGCGCCTCCGTGGGGACACCCTGGGATTTCATGTGCATTCAAATGGCTGTGCAACTGTACATACAAGTTGATGCCTGGCAGCGAACGCAGGACGCCTTGAGCGAACCTGTAGGATCTAATAGTTGTGGCTGGAAGGCCTATCCAAGGAGGCTGTTGATACCTGATGTCTACTTCGAGAAGAATTCACACATTCGATAATACTTTTTCTTGTAAACCATTCCAGTAGCCCACAGAACACAAGAACCTTTAAATAGAACTATCTCTATCTGCCACCTGTCATCCATCCCTGCTCCGATCACCTTCTCATCCCTTCGAATTTGCGCGATCGGCAAACGGTGGAGCATCGCCCGCATCGTTAATGACGATTGGCGCTCCCTCGTCTTCCCCGAGAATGCGGAGGCTCTGATAGGCGGGCGCTGCAGAAAAGATGGAGATGTCAACCCTGAACCTCCATCTGCTCCGTGTTTCAACCGTTCTCTCTCTTCTTCATTCTCTTCCCGACCAGGCTGTCGCTCGTTAGATTCTGGACTCGGGGCTGGTACTTGCGTCTCTCTTTCTCTCTGCCACGCGGCCTCGATATTCCCGACCCTGTTCCAGTTCCAGCTCCAGAACCAGCACCAGAACCCTGGTGCCTGCTCCCTCATTTTCCCTGCTGACAGTGCAGCACTCGAAGACCAGGATCTCGATTGGACTCGAGGCATAGCCCGGCGTTCTTCCCGCCACCAGAAATAGATCTTGCAGCGATCTAGCACTGCCGCCTACCCCAACCACCTTACGTACCGGGCTGGCATTCCAAGCTGCGCCCCTCGCGTGTCTCGATTTGCGCTGCTGAGCAGGACTACACTTCGCGATCGAATCGCTGCGCACCAATTCTCACATCGTCAACGTGAGACTTACAATCTTTATCGGGTACATTTTGTGATTTTCGAATGGGTGTCTGGGTCTATACTCCGACCCCTCTCCTTCATTATGAGTCCAACCAATATCACCTTATGGGATCGAGACCTCTCGTCTGATTTCAACAATGCGAAATCTACTTTATCGAGCTGGGATAAGTGTATGGCAAAAACATACTGCAAGTAAGTTGGAGGCATATCATGCGATCGGAGGGGAAAAGGATAATTAACATCTTCAAGGTGGCCCGTCATCGCTGCAATTATCGTCGGATCCGTAATCGTTATCGCTATTCTGGCCTGCATCATCAATTGCGCTTGCCTTGGTTATCAATGCTGTACTTGCTGCTGCTCATGTTTCACATGTTGCTGTCCCTCTGGGAGACGACGCAACAAAGCCCCCAAGTACTACGATGATCCCACCTTCAACAACCCACACGGCCCAACACCATACGAGCAACCAGCACCCTTCCAGCAGCCCGCAAGACCTGCCCCACCAGCTTACCGCGGAGCTGTCACGACCGCGACATTCGATAGCTCGAAAGCTCCGTCTTCGACCGTGAATGAGGATGCGCTCCCCGAGATGCCCACATGGGCTGCTGGAGTGGACAAGCATATCGAGGATGAGAACCACCACAACGACGTGGAAATGGAGCCATTGAATTCCCTCGGACAAGCCCCAGACCGAAAGGGATCCGGTACACCAATGCACCCAGGCAGCGCATACTCAGACTACCCTCCTGACCGAGGCGCAACCCCGCTATCTGGCTACAGAGGCTTCGGTCCCACCGACCCATACGCGCGCCGTTCTCCAGCCCCTCCTGCTGCTCTCGCCGCAACCCAAGATCCATACGGCCGTCGCTCGCCAGGTATCGCCTCGCCAGGACCAGTAATGGATCCCTACGGCCGCCGTTCTCCAGGCCCACAAGCAGCAATGGACCCATATGGTCGCCGCTCCCCAGGTCCAGTCGCAGCATACAACGCCGCTCCAGACCCCTACGGCCGCCGCTCGCCCGGCCCAGCAGCCGCCTACGGAGGAACTCCAGACCCTTACGCCGCTGCTCCCCGCTCGCCAGGCCTCACATCCCCCGCCGGCGCCGCAGGCCCATACGACCAACACGGCTCCTACGACCACCAGCCCGCCTTCCCCTCTCCCTACGAAGACTACAGCCCCAGCTCTGCAAGCCCATTAAACGGCCCACCACAGGGCTACCGCGGCCTCGCCTCTCCTTCACCCGTAGCCGCCTATAAACCACCAACAGCATACAGCCCAGCTCCGATGCCATTCGCTCCAAGCCCGGCTTCGCCAGGCCCAGAGCCCTACGCTGCCCACGGCTTCCAGCGACAGCCATCTTTCGGCTCGAGCCAGTACCCGCCTACATACGTCTCGCGCGCGATGTCGCCGGGTGTTTCACACACACCACCGCCTCCATTCCAATCACAGCCTCCGTCAGAATACGGTGGTCCTGATCATAGTGTCGGAATGGCAGTTTCTTCACCACCTGATCCAAGCCGTAACCGCCCACCAAGTCTTCTTCAGAGCGGACGGCAGCCGGCACCTAATTCCTTCCGGAATGTATAAACCAGTCACTAAACAGCTTGCATAAGCGGGCTGTGATTTTGTCCAAACTTATGACGCGCTTCATCTCGATCTTTTCTCTTTCAATTTCCTTTTCATAAGACCCGTTCTTGAGATATCCGGGTCTTGTACATTGATCATGCTCGGCAGGTTAAGGGAACAGCATTTTGATACCATTGTTACTTTTCTTTCTTTGTCATGTCTCAACCCTGATGCCTTGTTTATTTGGCTCCTGTTTTCTGGTGCGATTTCTGCGCACTTGTATATGATTTCATGGCCCGGGTTTATGGGGCTTTTCTTAAGATTTTCCTGGTTTTTCATGTTGGAGCAAGGGTTCCGGCTTAGGGATTTATCGTAGCTAGACCAGAATAGCGAATGGGTTCTCTATAGATATCTTATTTCCTGGTTTCAAGCATAGACGGAATGAGGACTACTCGTAAGCATCTTAGTCTATGGACACCCGACAGATGATATGGAAGTCCGCAGATTCAACCCTGTACTTTTGTTGAAATGCCTGCCTATTGGGCAAAAACTAGTTTACATCGCCAGTGCCATTCAAAAGTATACCAAATTACTCCAAAGAGAAATCATGCTTCTTAAACGCCTCCTTGAACGCCTCAGCATCAACCTCCTCCTCCGTCATCGTCTGCGTCGCATCTCGCCAATTCATCCTCTTATCCAACTCCAGTAGCTTCGCCATAACTCTTCTTCCGTAGTTAAGATCGAAGCGGAAATCGGGCGTTAGCTCCAACATAAGGATATGCTCTAATACCTCTCCCTCTCCCTCTCCATCCTCGGATTTCTGACCAGGAGCCCAGATCCAAAGTCTGAAAAAATCACCCGCTTCATTAGGACCCTTCGATTCCGAGACCGGAATCTTCGAGAAAGAGGGATACTTCAGATTCTCCGCTTCAACCATAAAGGCTGCGTCGATGAGACCTTCGCGGATGAGATTGATTGGAACGGGGAGAAACTGCCAGTGTGTATGGATTCCAGACGCGCGGCTGACTTCCCAGGTTACGGCGCCGAGTTTGTTTTCCGAGCGCTCGCTTACCATTTGGTGTAAGGCTGTGCGGTACTTCTGCATCTCGTTGTATGTTGAGGCGCGGGATTCGGCGTCCTGGATTGAGTCTAGTGTTGGGGAGTGCGTGAATGGGATTATGAGCATGTGGCCTGGACAGCCTAGGGATGGGAAGAATTGGTCGGGTGGAAGTGGGCCCTTTGCTGTTGTGAGGTAGGATTCGTTGCCGATGGAGGTGATGAGGTGGGTTGCGATATTCGGGTTTGAGAGGCAGAAGAAACAGCTTTCTGGGCCGGGTGGGGGAGCGCGATCACGCTGCTTCTTCCTTGGGTGGTTTTGGCGATGATTGCCTTCTTGTGTAGAAGCGTAGCGACTGAAGTATTCGTTTTGGCTGGGTTGGGCTTTGCGCTTTACTGGCGCAGAGAATGGTGGTGCTGTTGCGCCGGCGGGGATAGTGAGAGCTGGTGCAGACTGTGGATCGAGGTTGAAGGCGTACAAGGCCTTTTGGTCTGAGCCGAAGGAAGCCATGGAGATGAAGCGGGTTAATGGCTTTGCGTCTGGCTCGTCCTCGGTGGGCATGTGGAAGAAAGGCTCTCGTTCGTAGTAGAATGGGCCTGAGGATGAGAAGTGGTACCGAGGCTTGAGAGTGCTGCAGACATCGGCGACGCATTGAATTTCTGAGGGGATCAACTGCCAGTCTTCTGGGAGGGCTGCCTTTGACCCCGTGCGAATGCCTTTTGGCCATTGGTTTGTGATTAAGATGTCGACACTCTGGACACCGAATAGTGCGCGCGCATCAGACTCGGTGTACGTGGCCTGGAATTTGCCAGCTGCGTTGGTTTCCGGCTTTTTGGAGTCTGAGGCTTCAAGTTTGCCGCCTAAAGCAGCAATGCGGATGCCTTCTGAGGTTTTCAAAGTACCCCGTTTGCCAAGGTAGTAAAGGTTAGGACAGACTTCGTCGCTGTTGGATTCGATTTTCTCCACAATTCGAGTGGGAAGTGGCTTGTCCCCAATTGTAAAGTAGGTAGGCACGGGCACGTTAATACTACCCTGTAAGAGCCCCGAGATCTCATCGAGCTCGCTCTCAGATGACGAGTCTCCGAAGAGATTGCCCACAACAATGGCAAATGCAAAGTTTTGCTTCGCGTGAAGCTTTGCTAGCTTGGTGAACGCCTTTGTCAGTTGACAGTTCACATCCCCGAGAACGATGCTTTCCTGATATTAGCGACATGTTACTTCGTTTGAGGTCCGACGCGTACTCACATTTTGGAAGCCATGACGTGGCTTAAATGAGCAAGATGCTTGGTCGCATTAGCTTCAGGAAGATAATGGGCCCTCTATTTCCAAGTACCAAAACTTGGTTTCCAAGGATTGTGAGGATAGCGTGAGAAGCAAGAACTTGAAGATGTCCAAATGCGACTGGATTGCGGCGCATTTCTCACTTTCTGGAAGGAGCTCGGGCCACCCCGTGACGGCACAAATTATTCAGCCACACCGCCTACTATAAAGGTTAAATAGCAAGAACTATATTTACCATTCATCACACTGCAGGTGTCGCACTCTAAGGAAAGATACTTAGATAGAAGAATGAATATATATAGATGATATATGACAGGAGGGAGGCCCAGGGAGCTCGTGGACGTCTATATACTCTCTGGAGCGGAATATCCCGACATAGAGGATCTCCGCATTCATCACTATTTTGTCCGAGCAGGGAGATCTTTCTAATTTTCATATGCACAAAAGCTTTGAAATAATCATAGGCAGTCACAATGCAAATCAAAGCTTACTTCGTACCACATGCTTCAATTCCTGGGCGGATTTACCGATCCGAGGTGAACTACCGCCATCAGGACCTTTACTAGCCCAGGCCCATTTCGCAGCCAAAGTCTTGTCAAGAGTCCCGTGTATAGACTTGAGAACAAGATCACCAATAACGGGTAAGAACTTCCATCCATGCGCAGATCCTCCTGTAGCCACATGGACTCCCTGGATGGATGGGTGAGGAGCGATTATGAAGTCTGCGGATTGCGTTTGTGAAATCCTGAGACAGTGTCAATTGCTTTTTCTCGAATTCGAGTATAATGTAGGGTGACAACTTACCAGCAAAGTTTTGTCCGGTCGAACTTGCGCTCGGCCAGTTGAGGCATCAATTCCCTCAAATTCTCTCGCAAAGCAGCCTCTGCATCAGCGGGAATGAAATCTGTCGGATGAGTGGCCAAAGTCCGAGGCAGCGAAGTTTCAATCGTTGATGAAGGGTCTTCAGGATGGGGAATGGTGACCGTGTTCCGATATCCACCAGAGCGTCGAAGGCACTTAATTTCACCATTATGAGGAGGAAAGATATTAAACCCAGTACTCAGGTTAGTTGTGATTGACATGTTCTTCCACCGTTTGACCTCCTCTTCAGTCAGCTTCAACCAAGCCACCTCAATGGCAGATGACTTGGTAAATCCTTCTAGGAAAACGAGTTTATTAGACCATGCACCAGCAGCAACCAGTATTAAGTCTGCCTCCAGCTTCCTTCCATCTTCTAATTCAACTCCGGTAGCTCGTCCGTTTGATGTCAACAAGCGCTCCACAGGACATCCGCATTGGAATGTGATAGAAGGCTGGGCCAGACAGCGTTCATAATAAACTCGGATACTCTCTCGAGCATCGATAAACGCATCATTCATATTACAGTAGCCTCTGTTCCACTTTCGAGTGCTCTTCAGGCTTTCGGTAGGGACCAATTCAGCATTCTCACCATGAATGCGTCGGAAGACTGCCTCAGGACTGTCCATCTCGACCATGGATGCCTCTTTCCCGCTTTTCTTGATATTTTCAATGCCATTTTTCCAGATATTATGAATTGGACCCTCCTCGCCATCCGTGATGAAGGACATTCCTTGCTTGAAGTAATACTTGCTGAGTTCTGGGTCGTTTTCGATCTTCACCTGGGCCTCCTCTGCCAATTGGGCGTAAATTGGATCGGCATAATCTGCGATATGTCAGCGGGGGCTCGTAATACTTGTTCGTTTTTGGGGCTTGGAAAATATACCAGCACGAATGCACCTCGTGGTATCGACACTGGTGCCATCTTCAACTGGCGGAACATAGCGGTCAATAATGGTGACCTTGGTGGCGGGGTGGCTTTTCGCAATTGCCAGGGCAGTTGAAAGTCCAAAGACACCAGCACCGATGATGATCACCGAGCTAGGAAGGGTTTTGTCTGCCATGTTTTTTTTAACCTATGGTCGAAGGAATTGAGATAGGGAGGAGATAATGAAGTTAAGCTGCGGTGCCAAGAGCTGCGGTCAAAAGTGGCGTGCAGATGCTCGGTGAGAAGCCGAAACAACAGTGCCGTATCTGTCGAAGATATGAGAGTTTATCAGATAAGGGGACTTCGGACTTCTTCCAAGACTTCCATTGCTTATATGATATGTGATTCCAAGATTCTGGAGCTGGGTTGAAAGTCGGAAATAGCCGCTCAATGGCGTGGCTTTGCCGTGCGGGGAAGTATCACTCCTGTTCATCGCTCGCTGTAAAAAGACACCAACGAATCGCTCAACAGCGCTAATCTTGTTCTGCTTTTTCGGCTATCTTATACTATTTTCCAGATACCTTATCTTTTAGTTCCCCGCTTTTCCTGGTTCCTTCAGTGTGCCCGTCTGGTCTGGCTCTCATTTGAACGGGCATATATATATGCTTCTATTAGATTGGAGAACACGGAGAAAAGAGCCAGTGTCTTTGGATCTAAATGATGCTGAATCGCAGGGAAGACTAAAATTTCATCTCCGTAGTGAAACTGATCCCCATGATATCTTATCTGTGAGAAAGTGTACAGCCATCGGGATGCCCCCGCAGCACTAATGATGCCTAGCGGCCTGTCCCAATCTATCGGCCATGAAACTGATTTGCCGCTTTGTCCGTGTGCATCAAAGCAAAGATATCAAGCCTGTAATTACTCCTCTAGCGGATGACTACGTGTGAAGTATAAATGCGGGCTTGCTGATAGTCCTGATGGCCCCTCACTTAGCCTCAACCGATCCTGGCCCAAGACCACATCGCTTTGAAGCTTTCTCATTCTACTGATCACCATGGAGAGTGCTTCGATAACAAAACAAAATAGCCATACGGTATCAGAAGTATCAGATCTCTCCCAAGATGAAGAGAGGAAGCTTGTTCGGAAGATTGACTTGATGCTCATGCCGACAATATGGGTGCTCTATCTGTTCTCTTACGCAGACAGGACTAAGTAAGCAAGTTTCCGTAGAGACAAACTCCAGTCCAAGCTACTAATAGGACAAAAGCATTGGCAATGCAAAGACTGCTGGTATGGCTGATGACCTTCATCTGTCTTCAAATGAATATTCTCTCGCGCTGGTGGTGTTTTTCATATCTTATATTGTCTTCGAAGTACCGAGTAATATCATCCTGGCAAAAACACGCCCCTCGCTTTATTTACCGGCGATCATGGTTCTGTGGGGTATCGTGACTTGTTCAATGTCCGCTGTTCAATCTCCTCAGGCCCTTTACGTTGTTCGCCTGTTCTTGGGAATATTGGAAGCAGGTTTCGCTCCCGGAGTCATGCTTATCCTATCATCGTGGTACAAGCCGGAGGAACAGGCTCGGCGATTTTCGATATTCTACTCAGCAGCAGTCCTCTCAGGCGCATTTGGCGGGGTGGTCGCAGGTGCTATAACGAGTTCACTCCACGGGGCTCGTGGCATTGCGGGATGGAGATGGCTTTTTGTAAGACGACAGCCACTGTTTGCATCTCAAAAGCTAATGACTGCGATTAGATTGTCGAGGGTGCCGCGACCATTGCCTGTGCGATAATCGCAGTTTTCATACTTCCAGACTACCCTGCTACGACAAGACGCTTCTCCCCACGGGAAAAGAAAATAGCCGTGGAGCGACTCTTTGTGGTCAATCTAGTCACCTATACGGAAGATGCCGAGCACCCAAGCCCATTAGAAGCACTGAAGGCCTCGGTTATGAACTGGAGGACGTGGATACTGACCATAGGTTACATGGTATGTATACATCCCCAGATTCAGTCGTCTTTCGGCCATACTAACTTGAATGAAAACAGGCTATCGGTGGCTCGGCAACAATGACCTACTTCTACCCTACTCTTGTTGCTGGGTTAGGTTACACAGGGAGCATGCAGCAGTTCAGTAAGTGAATGACAGTTAGCAGTGCAGATATGTCTTTCTCTTACATTATATAGTGACGGTCCCCATCTATGCCGCGGCGTTTGTATCTGTGCTGGTCACAGGATATGTTAGTGACAAAGCCCCAGGTGTCAGAGGTTTGATCATAGCAGGATGGCTAGCGCTGGCCACGGCCTGCAGCATTGTGATCTGCACCGTTTACAACTTCACCGCGCGCTATGTCCTCTTGGTTTTTATGGCTTCTGGCTTGCTCTCTGCAAATGCGCTATCCCTTGCGTACAGCGCAACGACTTTTGCCTCTATGCCACCAGAGACCAGAGGTGTTAGTCTGGCAATTGTCAATGGCCTCGCAGGTATTGCTCAGATATATGGAGCATACTTATTCCCCTCTGGAGATTCACCGAAATATTTGATGGGATTTGCGGTTATCTCTGCGATAGGCGCCCTCGGTGTGGTGATTTACGTATCGGCTCATGTTTTGATCAGAAAGTATCCAATTGTCTGAGCCTGACATTGATGGAGGCATGTGTACCGTTAGGCTTGGAATGCAGTTATACAATGAGATATTCTGTTTCTGGAGAAACGACAATTTGTATTAAGCAATTGCAAAAAAATCACAGCAAAACAAAGTGAATGATTTCCTTAATCGATATCACTCGATAAGATGAGAATACACTATTTAAAAGACATTAGATCTCGTTGTTTGTCAAAGCGAGAAAATCAGGTAAATCAGGTGGTTTTGGGTGGGGGTATCCATTAGACCAAAAAGGCGCACGCCTTCTGGAACTTGCAAGAGCTCTTGACAATACAGGTGAAGAAGCGACCACAAGGAACCTTCGTACACATGCATTCATCGGCTTGCAGGATACGACGACTCGCGATATTCTGAAGCAGCTGACTCTGCTTTTAAGTTTGGAGAAAAGAACATTTTCAGCCCGGGCTGCTTCCGAATATCGCGAGTCGTCGTATCCTGCAAGCCCATGAATGCATATTGTTCAGGGAGTGAACTTCTGATGAATGCACCAGTAATCGCGATATCTTGCCTCTGCTTTGTACATTGAAGGTTGGATTTCTCCTAGTAATTGTACTCTTCCTTGATGAAAGTGTATAATTTTGTAGCAGACTTCTTGTGGTAGGGTGTAGTTGGATTTGTGGTTGTAGACTTTGAGAGCTTGTCCGCTCGCTCAATTGTAGGAATTTTCGGATTAAGGACCAGAGCGGTGAGACGAGCGGTGAGCTATCGGCCAATGGATGGGTGTGTCGCCCGACCTTCTCTCGGAAGAAAGTAGCGCCGGTGACCGCTCAACTTTTTTTGTATTCGATGCGGGCAGAGAAAAAGTTCCCCGAGTACCTGAATCGGCGACTTTGCTGCTTCTTGCATCCGTCAAGATGGTGGCTCACGGTTCACGGGATAAACATATCAAACGCCTGAAAAATGGCACAAAGACCACCAAAAACCACCGGTGGGAGCCGTTTTCGCACCGCATCGCAAAGCTCAAAATCGATCCGATCCACCGCGTACGCCGTGCCAGCTTTGGTGAAGATGAAGGCGAGACCACTTCATATTTCCGGTCTGCCCTCGACCACTGGGTGGACATGAACTTGTCCGACAACTTCGCCCAGTTCACTCGACGAGTAAATAACCTCTCCGAAAGTCTCGCCCAGATCCTATACCACGAAGAGAAGATTATGGGCCTGCTGGTGGAATTCATTGAGAAGAGAGACGAACATTCAATGGAACCGCTGTTGAGTTTGCTAGCACAATTTGCGCGAGACCTGGGTGTGCGATTCGAGAAACATTTTGCGTCTTCGGTGACGCTGGTAGCTTCCGTAGCTGCAACACACCCTGATGTTGAAGTTGTGGAGTGGAGCTTTACCTGTCTTGCATGGATCTTCAAGTTTTTGTCCAGGCTTTTGGTGCCGGATTTACGACAACTGCTGGGTATCATGACTCCCTACCTGGGCAAGGAACGACAGAAGCCATTCGTTGCACGATTCGCCGCCGAATCTATCTCTTTCTTAATCAAGAAAGCAGGCCTCGTCTACTACAAAAATAAAGCTCCGCTCGAAAATGCGGTCTCTTTCCTATACGAAGATATTTCGCAAACCGCAGAGGATGGCAAGAACGTCGACATGTACAAGGAAGGGTTGATGGTCATGTTTGCAGATGCTATCAAGGGAATCAATAACGGCCTTCATTCAAATGGGCTGGATGTTCTCCGCTGCGTTTTTGACTTGGTTCCTCCCACGACAGATAACAAGCCTGTCCCTCGAGAAGTCGCAGATGGAATATTGACCAACCTCATTCACCATACGACCCCCGAAACCTTCGGACCCGTCCTTGACACTGTCCGCGAGTACATCGAGTCCCGTTCAGCAGGCGCAGAAAACCCCAATTTTACCGAGTCTTGCCATTTGATGCTTGCCTGTGTTGCAACCCGCAAGGGATTGCGAGTAAGCAACTGGACGAATGTGCATGAAATTCTACTATCGCTTCTCAAACAAGCCTCTGAGAACTCCCAAAAATACTCGGAAGCAATTCCAACGCTTCTCACAGCAGTCGCCTATGCTCTTCAAATGTCGCCAATGGATGAGATGCTTCGATTCGTTCGGCCACTGATGGAGCTTGTGTCTACAGGATCACTCTCGCAGTACTTCCTGTTCTTCTGCACCACCTTCTCCAGATGGGGCTCAGAAAGATTCCAGAGTTTGCTTCTTCCTTATTTCCAGAAGTTCATCAGTTCTTCTTGGAAGGATCGTGAGCTTGAGACATGTTTGGCACTGCTACGATTGGATCAGTCCGGTTGCATCTCGTCAGAAGCCTCGAAACCTGGCTATGTCTCTTGTCCCGAGTCTTTGCGAACGCACGTCTTTGAGTCTTTAGCATATCCCACGAATGACGACCTTCGTCTCAATGTGTTCTTGAAGCTTTCACAGTCAATCTCCTTATTCGGCGACTCTGGCGTTCTCCCAAAATTCGTGCAAAAATTACATCAGAATCTCTCTCTGGCATTGAAGGATGCTGCCTCTGATTCAGACAGCGAGAAAGATGGAGTGCCGTTATATCTTGGCCAAGGATTCAAGACATACGTTCAACTGGCCCCTCAAGTCGGTGAACTTGATGTGACATTGTGGCCTGCTATCCTGTCTGCGTCGGCCAAGTTTTCACAACTTCCCGCTTTCCTTGAAGGCGTCCTTGCCTTCATGCTCTCGACCCCAGATACATCAGACTTGGATAATGCCGCCATTGAAGACTTCGCGCAAAAGCTCATCTTGAATCTTGCTGGGCCTTCTCCTAGACTGAGATTGGTATCTCTCCAAATCCTGCGTGAACTTGTTACTCGCATTAATAAAGAAGACGCCTCGCCCGTCTCACTGGCTATCGAAATCGAAGAGAGCGAATTGACCCTCCATAGTGCTAGAACGCTTGCAATGCATGTTCGTAAGCTTGCGATTCTCTATCCTCAGATTGCTCCCCGGAAATGGATGGCCAGTCTGGTACCTTACTACTGTTTTGGACTTTTTTCCAAAAGGATGACGCCTCTATGGGAAGACTCCGCTGCAGCTCTCAAAACTATGAGCGAACATCCCGAGGGCGAGAAAATTGTCTCAGATCTATCATTCCAATGGTTGCAGGAGCGGGACTCCCTACCTATGGATGAGGAATCATCAGACGAGAAGAAAGATGAGTACCACGCCGCTGGTGACTTCGTGTGTTTCAATGTTGCCAGGGTGAAAAGTGCCCTTTCCTCTAACCTGGAGACAATGCAAGAACCAACATCAGTGCTGCTACGTCGCTTCAAACAAGACCACACTAATGCAAGATTGGTTCCCGACACCCCTCGCGCCCATGCTTTGATGGTGCTCAATGCGACGCCTCAAGTTGCTGAGAAAAGGTCGCGCCAGCTTGTCCCCATGTTCTTGTCCTGGGCTTCGCGCGATGACCAAGACGACGTCGTTCCAAACAACGAGAGTGAATTGGAGCCTTCCAATGCGCCGGTCCGTATCAATTTCCGCGAACGCCTGCCTATGCTTGGCTTGTTTGGGAAGTTCTTGAACCCTAGAGTCCTGTACAAAGCCGATGAGGTCCACGAAGCAGTACTTGGTCTTCTTTGCCACGGTAGCTCCGAAACTCAGAAAGCAGCTCTCAAGGTTCTTTTCACCTGGAAGAACCCTCACGTTCTACCTTACCAAGAAAACCTTCTCAATGTTTTGGACGAGGTGCGATTCAAGGATGAGTTATCCGTCTTTGTGCATGTTGGCAGCGAAGATAGTTTGATCGAGCAAGAACACCGCCCTGCCTTGATCCCTGTGCTTTTGCGATTGCTTTATGGCCGCATGATTTCTAAGGCCGGCGCAACTTCAGGCCAAGCTGGGCAGTCCGGAAGACGGAAGGCAATCTTGCGCTGTCTTTCGCAGCTGTCGGAGGATGAGTTTGGATTATTCATGAAGCTCTCCTTTGGATCTCTCGCGGACATTCACGTCGTCGAAGACAACATGCCCAACCCTGCTGCTATCTCCGATGAGCTCATCACTCCGAGAAAACAGGTCGGTCTGCTGAAAATGCTTGACACTGTTTTCGATACGCTTCGAAGCCGTGTCGAGCCCTTCGCTGAGCAGACCATGAGTGTCATTTTGTACTGTTTAGTTCGCGCGTGCCGTGCCCTTTACGACGAAAAGAGCCCTCTTTATGTCGACCGCAGCGATGAACGATCGTTGACGATGTACCAGAACGTGCGCCAGGCATCCATCCGTTGTCTTAGCTTGGTGTTTTCAGTGTCTCCTAACCGTGATTGGACACCTTATGTCAATATCATTTTCACAGAGATGATCAACAACAGGTTGGATCAGTTCCCTATTGAGACCGCTCAAGGCGTTTCAGGCATTCTGCGTTTGTTCCACACCTGGGCCTCTGCTCCACGGTCAACCTTCTATCTCGTTCAACACAACAAGGATGTCATCACAAAAATTGTCGATTGTCTTAGTGTCGAATCAGCTCGCGACGAGGTGAAAATATTTGTGCTCGATGAGATCCTCGTGCCCTTGGTTGACTTAGCCAGTGGCAAGAAACTGGAGGACACTGAGGAGATGCCCGATATCTCGGCGGATGAGATTAAGTCAGAAGTTCTCTCTCCTTATCTGGAGCACACTCTATCGCACCTCGGTCATCTTCTGAAGAGAGGCCCGTCAAAGGCTGTGCTGTTCTCAGGTGTTACCGCTCTGTCTTTGATCGCGCCATGTGTCGAATCTTCCACCGAGTCTTCGAGCTTGATCAGCATTGCCACCTATTTGCTTCGTCAACCCCCGGATCGCGTCAACCCTAAGACCAAATCCGGTCTTTTGAAGATTCTTCAACACTTCTTGCCATTGTATAAACCAGATGAAGATGCAGAGCTTTTCAAGCAGGTGTTCGATGCCACCTCCTCCATGTTTGACTACTTCAAGGATGAGGTCAACCGAGAAACCTTGTCGAAGGTTTTCCTCGCTCTTGCTTCTCATGATTCGGAACTTGTTGAAGTCTCCGAATTGTGCGCGGATCTGAACTCTCGTTCAATGAGACGATTGGAGCCGGATTATGAACGTCGTTTGAAAGCTTTCAGAAGAATCAACGATGAGATTTCTCAAACCCTCAACGCAAAGCAGTGGAGACCACTCCTGTACAATATGCTTTTCCATGTCAAGGACGAAGAAGAGCTTGCTGTCCGAACAAGTGCTTCTCACGGCTTGAGATGTTTCGTCGACAAGGCGGCAGCTGAAACCGACGTACCGGAATTTGAAGCCCTTGTGACTGATGTTTTGATGCCATCACTGCAGTATGGGCTTCGGCACAAATCAGAGATCATCCGTTCTGAGATTGTTAATGTCCTTGGATATTTTGTGAAGCTGAACCCTACTAGATCCTCAGTCGAGGACATGAATGTGCTTCTTGTTGGTGATGACGAGGAGGCTTCGTTCTTCAACAACATTCTTCATATCCAACAGCACCGTCGACTTCGAGCACTGCGACGTTTGTCCGCTGAGGCAGGAAAAGGAAAGATTAAGCCTGATAATCTGGGCAAAATATTCCTGCCTCTCATCGAACACTTTGCATTCGAGGATGCTTCTGATGAGAACGGACACAATCTCATCGCCGAGGCAGTTGCAACTATTGGATCCGTTGCAGAATGGCTTGATTGGAACCAATTCCGAGCCAACTTCAGAAGATACCGCGGCTACATGCAGAGCAAGCCTGACATGGAAAAGAACATCCTTCGACTTTTGGGCCGTATGTCTGATGCTCTTTCCATCGCAGTTGGCCAAAAGACGGGACACACCGTCGAAACAGATGGCGAGGAAGATAAGATGGATATTGACAACGTCACCAAGTGTCAGCTTGCCAAATCTGCGCCTTCCCTGGCACAAATCTCAAAGGAGTTGACCACCAACTTCGTTCCCTTCCTGACGGAGTTCATCCACCACAAGAACGAAGCGCAGATGAGTTTGCGTCTCCCAGCTGCCATCACAACTATCAAGCTGTTGAAGATTCTTCCTGAGCAAGACCTAGCCATCCGACTTCCACCTGTTCTCTTGGACGTCTGCACCATCCTCAAGAGTAAGGCACAGGACTCCCGAGATACTGCTCGCAAAACCTTGAATGACATCTCGTTATTGTTGGGTCCATCGTACTTCGGATACATTCTCAAGGAGCTGAGAAATACCCTATTGCGTGGTTATCAATTGCACGTGTCGTCTTTTACCGTTCATTCCATGCTCGTCCATACAACGGATCATTTCCCCCAGGGTGCGCTCGATTACTGCCTGGTCGACCTCGTCGCTATCATCATGGATGATATTTTCGGCACGGTCGGTCAAGAAAAGGACGCAGAAGACTACGTCAGTAAGATGAAGGAAGTCAAGAGCAGCAAGAGTTACGACTCGATGGAGCTCCTCGCCAAGAACGCTACTATCGGCCAGCTGTCAAATCTCATTCGCCCTGTGCAATCCCTCTTGCGCGAGAAGCTCAACTCTGCCATTGTCAGGAAGATCGACGAGCTTATGCGCAGAATCGGTATTGGCCTGTTGAGAAACCCTGAAGCCGAAAGCCGCGATATCTTGATTTTCTGCTACGAAGTCATTAAGGAGTCTTACAAAGATGATTCCCCAACTGGCGACAAAGCCCTCCCCAAGTTCAAATACGAGGAGCGATTCTTGGTCAAGTTGCAAGGAGCTAAGCGCGGTGAGAAACGGGGAACAACTGCTTCGCACGTTCATAAGCTTACGCGCTTCTCTCTTGATGTTCTGCGTGCCGTCTTGAATAAGTTCGGATCTCTCTCGACTCCTGCCAACCTATCGGGCTTCTTGCCTATCATCGGAGACGCGCTGGTTCAAGCTCACGAAGAAGTCAAGGTCGCTGCCATGCGCTTGTTGTCGACAATCATCAAGCTTCCGATGCCAGAACTCGATGACAACTCCACTGTTTACCTTACCGAGGCTGTGAAGTTGGTCAAGGAATCCCCGACCACAACCTCCGAAGCAGCTCAAGCGTCATTGAAAATGATCTCGGCTATGATCCGTGAGCGAAAGGGCTCTAAGATTCGGGATGGTCATCTTTCATATCTCCTCCAACGACTGACGTCTGACATCGAAGAGCCAGATCGTCAGGGAATCACCTTCAACTTCATTCGTGCGGTCATGTCGCGCAAGTTCGTGGTCCCAGAGATTTATGAGCTCATGGATCAGATTGCAGCCATGATGGTTACCAACCAGACTCGTTCCGCTCGCGACCTCGCTCGGGGCACTTACATCCATTTCCTGATTGAGTACCCGCAAGCAAAGAACAGGTGGACGAAACAGCTGGCTTTCCTCGCCAAGAACCTTGACTACAAGCACCAGGAAGGTCGTCAGTCGGTCTTAGAAGCCGTGCACATGCTTCTTTCCAAGACTGGCCCAGAGCTCGCTCAGGATATCGTTAGCACTTTCTTCTTACCCGTGGTCCTTGCCATGGCTAATGACGAGTCTCCCGAATGTCGTGAAATGGCTGGCACCTTACTTAGTCAGTTCTTCAGCCGCGCGGACAAGGAAGTCATGAAGACTATTCTCAAGCCCCTGCATGCCTGGCTGGAGCAGACCGACAATATGGCCTTGGGTAGTATCGGATTACAAGCGATGCGAATTTTCTTCGAGGCCGAAGATGTCGAGAAAGAAAAAGAAGCTCGTTTCGTGGTGGATATTCTCCCAGGTTTGATGCAGCCAGTCCTGGAGGACCACCAGGATGGAAATTGGGAAGCTCTCTACTTCGCATTGCAACTCTTCACTAAGCTCTGCAAGACAGTGCCAACGCTTGCTCTTAGCCTGAAGTGTGCCTCCATTTGGAAAGCAATCCAGGAGTCTCTTTTCTTCCCCCATGCTTGGGTGAAGACTTGTGCTTCCAACTTGGTTGGCATGTGGCTGGCTGACCTGGCTAAGACACATGCCACTGTCGGGTATAGTGCCGTTCCGTTGGCTGGAAGCTCTGGTCTTGTCCTGGACAAGGAAGACATGATTCAACTGCTCCGGGCCAGCTGCCGCTCCTTGCGCACACCAGGCGTTACCGAAGATCTCGCCATGCAAAGCGTCCGTAACCTCGTGTTCCTTGGACGCTGCAGCGCACAAAACGGCATTGAGTTCCAGAAGTCCGCAGCGGAGGATGCTGAATCAGAAGATGAAGAGGATGCTGAAGAAGACGGCAGTGACGACGAAGGTGACGACAAAAAGGCCAACGGTGTTGTGCGCAACAACTCAGCGCTCAGCTACTTGTTCAAGCAAATCTCGACTCTTCTCCGCCGCGAGGTCTTTTCGACCCGGCCAGAAGCCCTCGTGCCGAAAACCGCGTCAATCACACTTTTGGCTGCCGTTGTTCGCCATCTTGAGGCCGAGCAGCTTTTCCCATCTCTTCCAGTCATTTTGCTTCCGCTGCAGCATTTGACCGATTCCTCCATCCCAGCACCCAGATCGAATGACCCGGTCTTCCAAGAGACATACAAGTCTATTGTGTCTAACTGCCAAGAGGTTCTCGACACTCTTCAGAAGAAATTGGGTACCACGGAGTACATCAGTCAAATGACCAAGGTGCAAGAAAGCATTAAAGAGCGTCG
This sequence comes from Tympanopsis confertula, assembly GCA_026745395.1. NCBI lineage: Eukaryota > Fungi > Ascomycota > Sordariomycetes > Coronophorales > Scortechiniaceae > Tympanopsis > Tympanopsis confertula. The sequence continues at coordinate 239,928 of JAOYNU010000009.1, read as the reverse complement.
TGAAGGCAGACGGGCCAAGCGCCGCATTGAGGCAGTTGCTGATCCTGAGAGATTCGAGAAAGATAAGCGGAGAAGAAATGATCGCAAGAAAGACAAGCGTCGTGAGAAGGCGCTGGAACATCGGGGAAAGAGACGGGGCTGGTAAATATGATGTTGTATTTCATTGCTGGTTCATAATGGCTCCTTGGCATCATAAAAAGCTGGCGTTTGGGAATTTTATTAAAACATGTTACATATACCTAGGACAATCTGATTTATTGTACATTTACCCGTGGGCTTTCTAAAGATCGTGTAGAATTCCCCTCTCCAGGGCTGTAAACCGAATGCAGATATCACTGGAACTAGCAGCAATACCATGGTCAAAAGATCCATGGATCATGTCGGGTTCTCTGAACCGACTGGTACCTACTTTTTACGTAGCACACAGTTCAATTTTACGTAGCAGGCTCGTTATATGGCCCATGCCCAGGTGCCCTCGGGGGCCTCAAGGATTCGGCTTATTTCAGTCTCGTGTCTCCAACACAAATTCTTTATAGAATTGACAGATCCAATATTCCATTTCTTAATATACATCATCAAAAACACACCTGGTTCTCGATGGGACCCGCCATGTCGAGAGGAGATCATATAGTACAAGCGCCAAAGCACAACGCCAACAAATGCACACTTGCAGCCCCATAGCCCCCTTTAACACATATATACAAGTACAGATTCATTACTTTTGCTCCTCAGTCTTAGCCGCGCCGTCGGTCTGGCCAGCAGGCTGATCTTCAGGAGGAGCGGTTCCACCGATCTTTCTCAAAGTTCCGTCCTCCCAGACCTCCATATCTCCATCAAGCATACCATGCGTGACAGTTTGTCCACCCTCCTTCAACAGATCCTCTAAAGTGGTCTTTTTGTCAAAGAAAACGCCGAGGTGATCACTCATGACATGGCGGTTTTTGCAGCTTGGGCATTGGATGAGAACAGTGCCGTGGTGGTATCCTTGCTTCGACATGCGGTGCTCTGATCTCTCACCGCAGGGCTTGCAAGTGAAGCTGATGCGATAGGCAGCTTCGGCTTTGCGGCGCTCTTCGTTTGCCAGCGCGCGTTGCGCTTCATCCTCCGCAACGGTGTCGGTAAGAGGCTTCGATCCTGATGAATTGTAGCGGAGTGTGGCTGGGATCGTGCATTTTTGAGCAGCGAATGCCGGTCTGATAGTTGTTGAAGGGGATCGAACTTGTCGGAGCTGAGAGGAGAAGAGGCGCGCGGAAGGTGCGCGAGTGGAAGTGGAAATCGCCGAGGAAAAGAGAGGGCGCAGGCCCTTGGACATGAATGGGCGCATTATCGGTTTGTGAAAGAGTACTAATATACGAGTTTGTTTGATTCTCGACTCAAGTGAGACAAACGCAAGAACAAAAGTCGAGTAGTAAAATATTGATGGAAACTCCGAGCTTTGATGATGTAGTTGGCCCGCGGGCCGGAACATCAATTTCCCGTCATTCACTCCGCGGAGTGTAAAGATACTCTTCGCGAAGCTCGTTTGGAACGAGGCTCTCAAGCGTCACGGAGACTGCTGCCTTCATTTCGCTTCATCTTTGCTCTGTCTTCAACATGGCAACTATGAGGGCTCGGCATAAGATCAGGGTTCCGCGTCAGGTTTGTGCCATTACCACCCCCACTTCCATCTCTTCGGAGGACTGACATGTCAATAGCCACAGGGCCTCGCATCTTCCCAGGCAAATGACTTTGAAACGATATGGGCAACTCTCGCTTCATCTCTAACTGAGATCTTCACGAAGAATGCCTCCCAACTTTCATTCGAACAACTCTACCGAAATGCATACAGAATCGTGCTTATGATGAAGGGCGAGGAGCTCTATCAGCGAGTGAAGCAACTGGTTGAAAAATGGCTTCAGAACAATGTCCAACAACTCGTTACTAAATCAATTCAACCGATCTTGCTTCGAGCGAATACAGCTCAGCCTTCGGCCGAGATCCATGATCAATCTAATGAGCGGCGGGAAGCGGGGGAGAGGTTCTTGGGGGTGTTGAAGGAAGCATGGGAAGACCATCAGCTGTGCATGGGGATGATCACTGATGTCTTGATGTACATGGTAAGTCTATGTTTTGAGGATTATTCAAAGCCGGATTCTAACTGGAATGTTTGTGACAGGATCGAATCATCGCCGTCGATCACTCCAAACCCTCAATCTACGTCGTCTCCATGGCCTTGTTCAAAGACCATGTCGTTAGAGCTCCAGCTCGACCAGATGAATCTGCGACTGTCGCAGACATCCTTCAGTCGACCATTCTTTTTACAGTCCAGCTGGATCGAGCTGGCCATGTGGTCAACGGGCTACAGGTTCGGCACTGCATTCAAATGCTGGAAGGACTTTACGAAACAATGCAAGAGGAGGAGAGTTCGAAACTATATCTGTCTACATTCGAGCCTGCCTTCCTTCAACACTCTCGGGAATTCTACGAGGCCGAAGGACAGCGACTGTTGGAGGTTGGGGATGCCGCAACCTTCTGTAGGGTCGCGTCCCAACGGATCTCCGAGGAGCAAGACCGAGCTCGTACAACACTTTCTTCACTCACGGAATCCAAGATTCTTGCAGTCGTTGATGAAGTTCTTATTTTGAAGAATATCGACGAGGTAGTGAGGCTCGAAGGTACTGGTGTCCGCCATATGCTCGAGCAAAACCAGCTGGATGGTTTGAAGAATGTCTATACCCTGAACGCAAGAGTTGATAAAAAGAAAGACGCCCTCACCAAGGTTGTCAATGAGCGCGTTGTGGAACTCGGCAAAGGGATCAACTCATCATCTCTTACGCCTCAAGTTAGCGCTGCTCCGGCCGATAAGGATGCCGAAGGAAAGAAGAGCAAAGAAAAGCCTGCCAACCAGCAGACCGTGTCCGCTATCCAGTGGGTCGACGATATCTTGGCTCTCAAGGCACGATTTGACAATGTTTGGATAAACGCTTTCCAGTCGGACCAGGGCCTTCAGAGCTCCATTGAGGCTAGTTTCGCGAGATTCATCAACCTCAACGCTCGCAGCTCTGAGTACTTGTCTCTATTCTTTGATGAAAACCTTAAGAAAGGAATCAAGGGTAAAACCGAGAGCGAAGTCGACTCATTACTGGATAACGGTATCACGCTTTTGCGGTATATCAAGGATAAGGATCTCTTCGAGACATATTATAAAAAGCATCTGTCCCGTCGCCTGCTGATGAAACGTTCGGCAAGTATGGATGCCGAGCGCCAGATGATCTCCAAGATGAAGATGGAGGTCGGCAACCAATTCACACAACGCATCGAGGCCATGTTCAAGGACATGACTATTTCAGAAGATCTCACAGCCAACTACAAGGAGCACATCTCCAGCAGTGCCGATCCTGATCAAAAGCCGATAGACCTTGAGGTCAACGTACTGACAAGTACCATGTGGCCTATGGAGATAATGCCGAACACGCAAGAAGGCGCCGTCCAGCTCCCAACCATCTTCCCCAGAGAGGTTGAATCGCTCAAGCATAGCTTCGAAAAGTTCTACCTGGGCAAACACAGTGGCCGAAAGCTTTCTTGGCAAGCTTCGATGGGCACGGCTGATATTCGAGCAACCTTCGTTCGCAGCAGTGGCAAGGTCCAGCGCTACGAATTGAATGTATCAACATACATGCTTGTTATCTTGTTACTTTTTAACGACGTACCAGACGGCGAGTCCCTGACCTATGAAGAAATTCAAGGCCGTACTCAAATCCCAGACAACGACCTGATTCGCAACCTACAATCTCTGGCGGTGGCGCCTAAAACTCGGGTTCTAAAAAAGGAGCCAATGAGCAAGGACGTCAAGCCAACCGATAAATTCTCTTTCAACCACGATTTCTCAAGCCCATTCATCAAGGTGCGCATCGGCGTCGTCAGCGGAGGAGCCAATAAGGTCGAGAACCAAGACCAGCGCAAGGAAACAGAGAAGAAGATGGCAGAAGAGCGCGGCGGCACGATCGAAGCTGCCGTGGTTCGCATTATGAAGTCAGTTCTCATCCATAACTTTACTAATAATTCAATATTCAAAGCTAACAGTTCAATAGACAACGCAAAACCCTCGTCCACACCCAGCTCATCGGCGAAGTGCTCTCTCAGCTTTCATCCCGCTTCGTACCCGACGTGACAATGATCAAGAAGCGAATCGAGAGTCTGATCGATCGAGAATATCTCGAGCGGGTGAAAGAAGAGCCGCCCACCTACGGATACGTTGCATGAAAAGATTTCAAACGCTTCTTTTCGGATTTCCTACCTTTGTTTTTGGGGTTTAGCGAGCGGCGTCACTGGTTTCAGACATTCCACTAGAAGTGGTCTGCTATCATTATCAAGATCCGGTGTTGACGGTGTCATGGACGCAGCATCAGGAGTGAGCATAGCTGAATTACGAGATAAATTCAATGATTACGATAATGCATCTATGCAAGGATCCAATTTAAACAAACTCAAACTCCATTTTTACTCAGATATAGATGCATACCGAGCTGGTCCGGGTATACCGTAAATCGTGACCAATCCTTCCTCAATATAAGAATTCAATCCCAAACGCCAGAAATGCCAATCATCCAACCTTACCCACCCGTAAACACAACCTTGGAAGAAGATTCAATCCTATAATAACTCAACCTCCCCCCTCTTCCAAGCCCCTCTAACCCCCTCCCACCTAACAACCCATACATCTCCCATCCGCATAACAACCCCATAATCTCCCTCGTCCTCCCCATCAACAACAACCGGAACCTCCGCAGCAAGACACCTCACGAAACAAACCTCCTTCATATCCGGTCCCTGGATCATACTCGTTCCACCCGCATTATCATCCAATCGCCTCAACTGCGGCGGGAACGCACCCATAAAGGCCCCGCCATAATGCCCCGCTAAAAGTTTCTGATGCGCATGCAGAAATGAAGATTCCTGCTCACTTAATGGCGAGAAATCCGTTACTGAGGAAAGATCCGGCACGGAGTCTTCTGGCGCTGAGCTCTGCGATTGCTGAGACTGAGACTGGGATTGCTGGGATGGCGCGAGGGGGGTTTTTGATCTCGTTGCTAGCCGGACGAGATAGTGCATGCTGTGTTTTGAGAGTTTCGCGAGACGGGCGCGGAGGAGAGAGCGGAGGATATATTGGGTTCTTGCGAGGTCTGTTTGGAGGATTGAGAGGCGGAGGTTTAGATTGGGGTTGTGTAGGGTGTTGGGGTCTTGGTCTCCGGATGAGGCGGCGAGGTCTTCGATTGTTTCGATCTGGGTTGTTAGATTCTTTTCTTATAGGAATTGCATTGCATTGTAGAGTAGGGTAGAATGAGAGGTGCGAGTTGCTTGGTGGAGTCGCCATTGCTTGCCGATACCATCCAGCCAGGCTAAGGAAACCAAGGGAATGGATCAATCCAGTTTACTCGACTACCTCGCAAAGCACCTCTCAATTCCTCAGCCATAGACATACCTGTAACCGCACGCGATCCATCATCCGCTCCATTAAAGGCGCGGGCCACGGAAGAACCTCCGACACAGCACGTTCAGCGACCCAGAACCTTGTGAGAAGCTGGTGGTCTATAGCAGTAGCCTCGGGGCTTGCGCCATCGCCGCGGTCGACTGAGGCGAGGATGTCGTCGATATCCATGGCGATTTGCAGGGTTGGAGACGCGGGCGCGAAAGTGGGCGGAGATGGGCGCGCGGAGTGGAGCTGTGCCTGGGGCATCGCCTATCGGCCTTAGGTGTAGATCTATAAGCCACATTTACTAGGTACTTTAGATATTCTATTGAGGTGCATGGCATGTGGAGTTAATTTGAGGTTGATTGGAAGGTGTAGATGGTCTGCTTTAGAAGAATGTCATTGGGAATAACATTTGAATGCGAAGAGCTGCGGTAGGGATTATCCTTGGTGATTAGACTATACATGGAATACTGTTTTTTGGCATGTGAGATCTATTGATCGGCAATCGGGGCACGGTTCAAAATATGATATATTATTGTAGATATGCGAGGCGCTGTAGATGCTTAGAATAATGTCGCTTGCGCTCGTGTCCAATTCCATCAGCCCGAGAGCTACCGAGGTACATATTGAACACCGCGCAAACAGACATCATAGCATCAGTTTAATGAGGACACGCAGAATTCAAAAGAATAGGTAAATGTCATTATGGTAGTCTTTAGAAAGCAAAAACGCCAGAGTTTTCATTGTACCGCCAAAAGATCATGAATAAATCATCGCTTATCAAGCATTCAGAGTCCCGAGTCCCTACTAGACCCTATACCAGAGATTCTCTTCGACCCGTTTAAACCTTCGCTGGTGGAGGGCCCTGAGGAGGCGGGTAAGGGTGCTGAGCAGGGTAGACACCTGGAGGAGGCTGGAGCTCGATAGGCGGCTGCTGACCGGGCGCAGACTGAGCACCGAAGTAGCCGTAGTTCTGGGGGTTCGCAGAGTACTGAGGAGGAGGCGGTTGGCTGTAGGGATCGTGGTAGTAAGGCTGGTCTGGAGGAGGAGGGCCTGGAGGTGGTGCCATCCACGCGGTGCCTTGAATAGGTCGGAGGCCGTGCTTGCGGCGACGACGGGCGTTCAGACAGCTATTTTTGGAGAATGTCAGTGGACTTCTTTGATTCGAGATTGATGGAATACTCACGCGAATCCTAGGAAAAGCAGGAACGCAGTGCCGACAATCACGGCGAAGGCGACCCAGCGGCCCCAGCGATCCCAGTTGGAGTCGCAGTAGTCGCGTTCTCGGTCATAATAGGAGCTGGAACGCGTTAGTGAGGTGGAATGTGAGGATATTTGAACGGCGCTTACCAGTAAGCCATGGTGAGTGATGAAAAGACAGCAGGGGGGACAAGAGAGTTAAATAAGGACCAGAAAAGTGGCTGGAGGTTCGGGGCAGATGTGGGTCCCGCGCTTTTTAGGCTGCAGGTTTACTTTGTATGAATCATCAAGAACTCGACAGCTTTTTATACTTGGACTTTATCTTCTTCGTGAAGAGACCCGGCAAGTCTTGAGCCACGCCACCACGAATAGACTCGGCAATACGCTCTTTTTGAGGATACGCTTGCTCAGCCTCGACACGCGATGGTTGCGGCGCAGTCCCGCCAAGTTCCATACGCCCAATCACCCGCAGCAGTCGATCGCCACATACCCCGTAAGTTAATGTTGGATTACTCTATCCGCCTAAGGCTGCGCCGCTGCTTGAGGATCGCTCCAGAGGTACCCGCAGGGCTGACGTAGCGCTCACATTGTGGTCCGAGACATTGAAGGAAGCGCCGGGAACTGATGGAAGCACATGAGCAAGGAGCCATCACAGGGCAGGGGGGTCTCCACGGGCGCTTGATCCCGGTCGCAAACACGCCCAGCTTAGGAGGGATATAGTCGCTCTTGCTAAAATATTAGCATGGCACTCAACAGGTTATACTAGGCCGAAACATTATAGCTGTGAAGAATATGCGAATCCAACGCAACACCGCTAAAGGGATTCAAAGCAACGCTTGGCGGAGGGGCGTTGGCACTGGCTGCTTTAGGGCCCCTTCATCTGCAGTGCCAACGCATCAGTTGGTCCGTGTACACTTCACCTTATTTACGCTGGCGGTCCCCGGATTTTTCATTTCAGTCTTTTCTCTATGGTCGCTGAATGGTCTTTTAAGAATGAACATGCTCTCGAGCTTTCAAAAAAATCTTATAAATTTCGGCTTAAAATATCCCGAGGAATCCACGAAACCAAGCTAACCTGGCAACACTAACACATTATTCAGTGAGATCCCACTAGGATCAATGGGCTGCGGGCTGGGGACCTCAATTGCACACTCCCATGGTAAAAGAATCAGAACAAGGATCCAGAAGTGAAGTCGCTGCAAAAAAAGACAAACAAAGCAGCATGAATCGTTGACGGTCGTTACATCCGAGGCTGCGAGCCTAAACGCTAGTCTACTGGATATAATCAAAGCACAGGGAACGCTCTCAGCACGAATCAAGAAGCGAAATGGCACAAATGAGAGTAATCCAGCCGATCATCGGCTGGCGCGCGCGATCAGCCAGTGCAGAACGGCGTCAAGGTTGGTTTCTTCCTTGGCGCTGATCCCATAGCAGCTGACTTCGCGATGGGTGATGGACTTGAGGTCCATCGCCTCGATTAGCTGGTCCACCGACATCTTGTTCGGGAGATCAGACTTGTTTCCCAGGACCAGCAGTGGGATGCCATCCAAGGTGGGCTTGGTCGTCAGCTCGTGCAGCTCATCTGTAGCTGCCGGCAACGACGCCCGATCGGCTGCGTCGACGATATATCTATGGATGATCAGCTTTGCCATACGTCTTTTCTCTTCTCTGCAGTCTTACACGATCGCATTCACGCCGCGACAGTACCGTTCCCACATCGGGCGAAACCGAGGCTGCCCGCCCAGATCCCAGCTGATAGACGTCAACACCCGCACCGCCAGCTCCGTTACATTCAACATACCATTTCAAGGTCACATGGCCTTTCTGGACACGCTTGGTATTAAACCCGATGGTCGGGATCGAGCTGAAACATTAGCCGGGAGACTACGGGCAGAAGGAGGAGGCCTTTGCCCAGCGACTTACTCGACCGTGAATTCCCCACCCTGCACATGATCAGCACTTTTGCACCTGCAACGAAGGAGGAGGAGGAGAACACACCGCTAGAACCCGCAGCAGGGAGGATTTGCCGGCATTTTGCAGCCCGATCATGGTGACATCCATCTCGGTGGCCCTGGGGGAGGCCCGGTTAGCACGTCTGGCTTGCCTGGCTTGCGGGGACGGGCCGGGAGAGGATGTCGCTCCCCGAACCACAAAACAGAAAGGTCCCACCTACCAGAACATCCTCAGGAGCCAGTCATAGATGGTACGAAAGATCCCAGCCATGGTGGGTGGGGGTTGGGTGGTTTTCCGGGCTTGAGTGGGGGGTTGGATGAGGAGGTTCACGAGGTCTCAAGAGGATGATTTCCTCGTTCCGTTGACCCTCACCCGGCGACCAAGAAAAGAAAAAGGAAATATGGCAGCACTTAACAAATCGAAGAGCAGAGAGCAAAAAGCAAAAAGCAAAAAGCAAAAAGCAAAAAGCTGATCAGCAGAAGGAGACTATGCAAACCCGCCCCCCAAAAAGTAAATCGCGAGCTATCTCCCAGTGCGGTCAGATGCAGGTCACTTGAAGAATGTGTGGAAGGACGATCCAGCACCGAGTGGGGTCGCGGCGGTGCCTCGAGAAAACCGACTATGAGGAGTCTTGGAGAGACAAGCGGAGGAACCGTTGCGGCTCAAGAAAAGGAGAGAAGTCAAAAAAGAGGAAAATGGAAAGGAAAGGCAACCGGTGCAGGTAGAAAAAGAGACAATAAGTAATAGGTTACCAGGAGGTACCAGAGGCGCCGGAACCAGAATCAGGGAAATATGAACCTCCCGGGAGATGGAACCGCTGCTTTGTTTAATTCCCCGGGTTCCTCGACATTAAGTAGCGTGCCCCCGGGGCCGTCTTGAAGAAGTAGAGTTGCAGTGTTCAAGCGCCAATGCGAAAATCCAGCACACATGACTCTCTGGAGGGGGCGCTTAGGCTCTCCCGGCCTGACGTAGCGCACTGCGGCGGCGTGCAGAATTGGCGTCGGGGCGGTTGCGCCCGCGTTGAGGACACAGCTAGGCAGCATTTGAGGGGAGATACGAGATGAGTCAGGGGTTCCAGGCTGTGATCGTGTATCCCCCTTCTGAGCTGGGAGGGCGCCAAACAGCCGAGCAGGAAGCTCTAGATGTCATAGATCAACATCCTCGATGGCGGCCTCAGGCTGCAACGGCTTATCGGCACGTGAAGATAGGCGGCTCCACATCGAAAAATTTCCCCAAAAGCACTCGCCGGAATCCATTCTGCAAGCTGCCATACTCCGGCTCATCGCGCTTTGCTGGATTTTCTGGGAGGTTGAGGCAGAAGGGGCTTATGCAGACACTGCCCTGTCTCTAATTGCTGATATCGAGCTTCTTGCGAAACCCCAGAGCTCCATATACAATCTCTTTTTCCCAACTATACAGAAAAAAACTTGCGTGAGCGGTTACCATGGCGCCAGCTCCCACCAACACCGAGTGGTCGGTTCAATTCGACACGAAGAGAAAGGACAATCTCTTCAAGAACCCTCCTAAGGACCACACCGCATTCCCTTCCTTGGCGGAGTCAATTAAGCCGCATGTCGACTCGTTCAATGCGCTGTTCGAAGATAGCAAAATCCTCGCGGCTGGATTGAAGGACATTGGCACTAAGACTTTCCTGGACGGAGACGTCGAGACTGCCGAGCAGAAGAGAATCCGCATAGCAGAGGGCAACCGGGCTCCCAAGCGCAACCGTCTCAATGTCCGAGTGACAGAGATCTTCCTCGACAAACCCACCCTCCCGCCAACCAACAAGTACAGCACCAAGAACCGAGAAATCTACCCCTCCGAATGCCGTGAGCGACACGCTACCTACCGTGGTAAGCTCCGCGCACGTCTCGAATACCAGATCAACAATGGCGACTGGATGGAATCAGTGCGTGAGCTCGGTCAGGTCCCTATCATGGTGCGCACCAACCGATGCCACCTCGAGAAGGCCACTCCTGATGAGCTCGTACGACACAAGGAGGAGTCAGAGGAGTTAGGTGGTTACTACATTGTCAATGGTAACGAGAAACTCATTCGAATGCTGATCGTCGGAAAGCGCAACTTCCCCATGTCCATTATCCGTGGATCTTTCGTTAAGCGTGGTCACACCTACACCAAGTTCGGTGTGCAAATTCGATCTGTTCGTCCTGATCAGACCTCGCAAACTAATGTTTTGCACTACCTGTCCGATGGAAACGTCACATTCCGTTTCTCATGGCGCAAGAACGAGTTCCTCGTTCCCGCTATGATGATTCTCAAGGCGCTGGTGGAGACCAACGACCGTGAAGTTTTCGAGAGCATTGTCGGTAGCTCGACATCAAAGGGAATGAAGAACACTTTCGTCACAGATCGTGTCGAGCTTCTGCTTCGTACATACCAAGCCTACGGCAAGCACAGCAAATACGACTGCCGCACGCATCTGGGCAAGTCTTTCCGTCCTGTTCTGGGCGTTCCCGCTGACATGTCCGACTACGACTGCGGTACCGAGTTCTTGCGCAAGGTTGTTCTCCCCCATCTGGGCAACTACAATGTCACTGAGAGCCAGGACTACGACAAGTTCAAGATGATCATTTTCATGATCCGCAAGCTGTACGCCCTTGTGGCTGGTGACTGTGCCCCTGACAACCCCGATGCTGTTTCTAACCAGGAAATTCTCTTGGGTGGTTTCTTGTATGGAATGATTCTCAAGGAACGTATCGAGGAATGGCTGCGGTCGTTTGGTCCTATTGCCCGAGACTGGTCCATTCGTAACAATGGAGCTACCTTCGCCGATCCATCATTCGAGCGTGACTTCTTGTCAAAGATCGTGAAGCGGTCAAATGAGAACATCGGTAACGCGCTCGAGTACTTCCTTTCCACCGGTAACTTGGTCAGTCCTACTGGTCTGGATCTGCAACAGACTTCTGGTTATACCGTCATGGCCGAGAAGATCAACTTCTACCGTTTCATCAGTCATTTCCGCATGATTCACCGTGGTAGTTTCTTCGCTCAATTGAAGACTACAACTGTCCGAAAGCTGCTACCAGAGAGTTGGGGCTTCTTGTGTCCTGTCCACACTCCTGATGGTTCCCCTTGTGGTCTGCTTAACCACTTGGCTCACAAGTGTCTGATTGCCACTGATAACCTTGAAGTGTCTCACTTGCCTCGCATTTTGGTCCAGCTCGGTATCCGATCTGACTCCTCTGTGTCCGTGGATGACAGCGTTGTTGTGCAACTGGATGGTCGCATTCTTGGCTTCTGTTCTCCCAAGCAAGCCGTCAAGATCCACGACACTCTCCGTTACTGGAAGGTCGCTGGAAAGAACAACATTCCCCGTGGTCTGGAAATCGGTTACATCCCCAACAGCAACGGCGGACAATACCCCGGTATCTACATGTTCTCCCAGTCCGCCAGAATGTACCGACCTGTCAAGCACCTTGCCCTGGAGCAGACCGATCTGGTCGGACCCTTCGAGCAACCTTTCATGGAGATTGCCTGTGTGGAATCTGACCTGATTCCTGGAGTCTCTACTCACATTGAGTTCACTCCCACTAACATCCTGTCCATCGTGGCCAACATGACCCCCTTCTCCAACTACAACCAGTCACCCCGTAACATGTACCAGTGTCAGATGAGCAAGCAGACAATGGGTACACCCGGTACTTCCATTGCTTTCCGTACAGACAACAAGCTGTACCGCCTGCAGACCGGTCAGACTCCAATTGTTCGACCTCCACTGTACAACGCCTACGGTCTCGACAACTTCCCCAACGGCATGAACGCCGTTGTTGCCATTATCTCTTACACCGGTTACGACATGGACGACGCTATGATTATCAACAAATCTGCCCACGAGCGCGGCTTCGGTCACGGTACAATCTACAAGACCAAGGTCCACTCCTTGGCCGAGAAAGAGCGCCGCAAGTCCCGCCGCGAAGTCACCAAGTTATTCGGTTTCGCCCCCGGTGACGAGGTCCGCGCCGATGCTCGCGCTCTGATCGACGAGGACGGCCTGCCTCACATCGGTGTCCGCGTTAAGGAGGGCGACAAGATCGCCGCCTTCCACAACGTCCGCTACGACGCATCCTCAGACTCCTATGTCAACGTCGACGGCATCACCCACTTCCTGAAGTACAAGGATGCCGAAGTCGGATTCATCGAGAGCATCCGCGTTATGGGTTCAGAGAACGGAAACGAGCCTGTCCAAGCTATCAGCGTGAAATACCGTATCCCGCGTAAGCCTATCATCGGTGACAAGTTCTCCTCTCGTCACGGACAGAAGGGTGTTTGTTCGCAACTCTGGCCAGCAGTCGACATGCCCTTCTCCGAGAGCGGCATGCAGCCCGATCTAATCATCAACCCTCACGCTTTCCCATCCCGTAAGTCTCTTCTCACAAATCAAAATTTCACACCATCTAATAAAATCCAGGAATGACAATCGCCCAAATGATCGAATCAATGGCCGGCAAATCCGGCGCTCTCCACGGCCACCCTCAAGACTCAACACCCTTCCAATTCAGCGAAGAAAACACCGCAACAGACTACTTCGGCCACCAGCTCCGCAAAGCTGGATACAACTACTACGGCAACGAAGCGATGTACTCAGGAATCACAGGCCGCGAATTCGCAGCCGACATCTTCATGGGCGTCGTCCACTACCAGCGTCTCCGTCACATGGTGAACGACAAGTTCCAAGTGCGAACGACCGGTCCCGTGAACGCTTTAACCGGGCAGCCCGTTAAAGGTCGTGCAAAGGGTGGTGGTATCCGTGTTGGAGAGATGGAGCGTGATTCGCTCATTGCGCACGGTGCTGCGTACCTCTTGCAGGATAGATTGATGAACTGTTCTGATTCCCAGCTTGCGTGGATCTGTCGCTGCTGTGGCTCTTTCCTTTCGACGCAGGTTGCTGTTTCGGGATCGGGGGCTTCGTCTCGTCTTCGCGCGGCGGTTAATCCTGGTGCGGCTGCTGCTGCTGCTAAGGCGGCGCCGAATCAGCTTGCGCCTGGTGGTGCTTCGAGTGTTGGGGGTGCTTTGGGTGGACATGCGGGTATTGTGCGTTGTAGACGATGTGCCCGTGAAGCTACGTTCAATGACTCCCGTGCTGAGGCTTGGGAAGATGGAACTGGATTGCGGTATGTGGGTGGAGACGATGTTACTGTTGTTGCTGTTCCGGGTGTGCTTCGGTACCTTGATGTCGAGTTGGCGGCTATGGGTATTAGGATGAAGTTCTGGATCGACAACTAAAGTGTGTGATATGGTTGTCTGGATTTGAGCCGACTATTGGTGTTGATCGGTGTTTAAAAGAATATGTCTTTTCATGTCATAGATGAAGCGTCTTTGTTAGTTTATATCTTTTTTTACGCTTTTCTTTTGTTTATATTGTACGCATCTATACGATATGTTTCAATGTCATTTTTCTAGTACATTCAATGCTCCCGAGGTCACTTTTAGGATTCGATTGTGAAGCCGAAGGACAACAGCCTAGAGAATTCTGGGCTCTTACCTATTAGGTAAAGGTTCAGACCTAGTCAAGATAAACACTGCCTTTTCACTACCGGGCGATAACCACATATGCATGTGTGACCCAACCTAGCCTACTGAGAACAACTACGAATGATAAACTCAATCAAAGAACATCTTTAGTTCTAGCATGAAATAATACATCAAGCATATCCCTACTCCAAGCCTCAAACCTATAGCTCAGACGTAACGTTAGAGAACTCGCCGTGGTCGAGCTTCGTCTTCCAGAAGATAGGGTTCATATCATCAAAGCCGTGGTGCACCCATCCGGCCTCTGTGACGTGGTAGCAGTTGATGAAACCACCAGAGTAGGCGTCACGGTGCATAGCGGCCAAAATAGCGCGACGGCCCAGATCCAACGCCTCCTGCTCGCTCAACTCGTACTTGTAGTTTGCGTCTAGCACACCGTATGCGAATGTCTGACCGGATCCAACACAGAACAGGTTGCCGGGGAGGCGGGTGCCGTCTGAGTCGATGTAGTAAAGTGCTGGGCCTTCTTGGGGAGTTACCTAAGGATATATGGATTAGTTTTGGGTTGATATGGTGATTGGAAGGCCTGGGAGTGAAACGTACACCTGCAAGCATGGTTCCCATGCTGAGACCGTAGCCCTTGTAAGCGTAGGTCAGGTTGGCGAGAATCTTGGAGGCAGCGGCGACAGTAATGCGGCGCTTGTGTCGGATTTCTGTTGCCCTTCGTTAGTGTCTTCTTAAGATGGAATGTCCATTGAGCGAAACATACCATGCAGAGTGCACTGTTGACTCAAATAACGCAACCAATATTGACAATCCTAACCAAACGTCCTGTCAGCCATGTCCTGCACAAATCCGCACTGCGTATTATCTTACCGCCGCACCACCGGCCATAGTTCCCAGAAGACCGGGTGTAGGGTCCTTCGATGGCTTGTCCTCTCCTCGGCTCAATCGTGACACGGGGATAACCTTCTTGACTGTCTGACTGGCGATCCAGTTTCCTGCTGTTGCTCGGGAATCGGTGCACACAATCTATAATTCAATCAGCCGATCGATTCATTAAAGCCGAGTTCGGGGTGTTGCGTCGACTTACGATACCGCCTTGGAATCGGAAGGCCAAGGTTGTTGTTCCGTGGGCAAGCTTAATGGGACAGCTGGGGTTGGAGTGGTCATCGGTCATGGCACGGAGGAAGGAGGCATGCTAGAGAATCGAAATGAGATGAATAATTAGCTGTCTTGCTCTTTATCGACGTATTGATGGTTGTTCCCTTGTGCCAAGCTTGCGTAGCTCGCGCATAGCTTCTGAAGTAGTGCCAGGGCCACGAGCTCTGCCATTACAGCGACAGAGACATCTCAGCCTCAAGCTATTCCAGCACCCATCGCATCATCATAGACCGAAAAGACTCACGTTATCAACAGGTGGGAGGGCGAATTTGAGGGAGAGCGGAGGGAGACCCGAGTTGAAGTCTTGTTGCTCTGGCTCGGATTGGAACTCGTTCTGGTGCGTCGGGCGCGAATATTGAGCGACAAGCTTGTCCATGGTGTCTGCTATCGGGTTGAAATGGCGGAGAGGAAAGGGTCGAGATGGGGTGGAGGGGAAAGTGATGATGATGGCAGCTCCGGAGCTTCTGAGGTTCGCCCTCTAGCTCGACGTTCCGCGTCACTTGGGCGCCTACGGTCACGTGAGGCCTGCGGGCAAAAGCTGGGAACAAAGGTCTTCAGGTCAATACTTCTTAAAGTTCATCATTTTTAATATTTCGGAGTAGAACTGGTGCTGAATTCGATCATTCTCAAATAATTCAAGTGCCAGTTTGCAAAATTCAATGTTTCTCAGCTGACAGCTGCTCCTGTGATCAATCACGGTGCATCACCTTGAGGCTCTTTCATCGTGCTTCTACTTCGACATCCCCAGATCTTCTCGGCTCGAAAACGCCCTTTGTGAAAGATGAAATGCTGTAGAAGTGCTGGTTGGCCAGTTGCTGACAACATCAGCCTTTCTGAGCCGCTTTCGAGCCGCAAGACGGATCCATTAGGAGCGACCACGACCATCTTCTACGCACCTGGCCCGAGTATAGCATTTAAGATACACATTATGTCATGGCATTGACTGCGGAGATTGAAAATATAGACTACGTAGAGCTTGGTTTTTCGTGGCAAGAAGCCCGCCCAAGGTATGAACTATTGTCCACAAGAAGTGGACGGCCACCTACCATGTCGACAATTAACAATTGAGCCCCCAAGTCATTGCGATTGAGAACTTGTAAATCAATTGCCAGAATAATATTTAGTTCGTTTGGAGCAGCCTCATGCTGCAGCCTTGTCCCGCTAAACCTCAGCCACGAGTGTCTATCGTAAGGGGCCAGAAATCGTTTGTTTTCCCATCTCGTTTCAGCCTCATGATCGCAAGCGAGATTTACTGGTGTAAACTCTGAAATTATTTTGATGGCTTTACATTGGAAAGACAAATTTCCTTTGTCTTTCCAAGGCACTTCAAGGCATTTTCTTGATATACGGAGCAAGGCCTCGGCTTCGAAATAAGTACAGACACATTAGGCAAAACGACTCGGGCGCGTTTCTTTTGCTCCCCCAATACACAGTTGGCATCAGCGAAAGAAGGACAGCATATTCAATTCTGATCGCTCATCAAGAACAAATACCATGAATTTTCAAGGCTGTAGGAATAAAAAAAAGAAGGTACTTATGGTTGAATATTCCAGATGGACGATTGAAAAGCCTCTTCAGAGTTCCTCTCAGCCGATTGATTGAGTGGGACGTCCAAAATCGAGGACCCTCTTGATAACACCGCCTCAATCCTTTTAAAACCTTCATTTGGACGGGGTCACCTCAGGATCGAAAGTCTGCAGGCAGACATAATACCTGTACGCGCTTATTGCTGGGGCCTGAAGCCCGAATTTACCACGAGCTACGGAGTACACACCGCAGGTTTTTAAAACAGTTCATATTGCGTACCATTTTCCTGGTAAGCCAGGCAGTAGATGGTTCCTTGGTTGAGTCCTGGTCCTGAGAGCATAATTTGAATAGCGGATCACTAGTGGTGTGCACAATGCGAGGGCGCAACAAAGTCTGTCTTAATGTGATGTGTCCAATTTCGAGATTAATCAAGGCGTATGTTCGTTTGGCAAGCAAAAGCAAAGGAAATTAACTTGTTATTCTGCCTTGAGAAAAATAATGACAGTATGGAATGAAGAGAATGCGATCGATATTTGATTCATTTTCTTCGCGATATCCAGCCACGACTCTGGTCGATGCAAAGCCAATTAAACATTTAGGGATGTCTCGACGAATAAGATCCAAGTTACGGATGCCTACCGACAGTTTGAATACTTTCTAGACGAAAAAAAGTAATTATGGCTGCAATCTGTGGCCCCAGTGTGGTAAAACGATGCGTCTTAGGGCGGCCCCCATTTAGTTCGAAACATGATTCGACGCCAACCTGCACCAAGGCTGACAAGAAGCCCAAGCTTGGCATTCAGGCGTCAGTATCGGGTGCTAAGCTGCATATATCTGGGATCTGTGCAGACCCACTGTTCACTATTGGATCGGCGCAGATCGGCTCTAAAAATACTGGATGGATTATGTTGAGCTCCTGCAGACGCAAACACAGCCCGCCTTGCTTCCCTATGGGGGCCTTGGACCACTCAAGAGCCCCCGGATGCCGCGGAGACTTAATTATGTATAAGCCTGGCGTACGGCCTGCAGAATTCCTAGAAACCCTTTATCGTCATCATGAGCAAGAAGGGGATTCTGTTTCGTGGCAATCTTGTCGACTATGGCCATTTGCATCATCTGTCGAGGGCATCATGGACGAGGCATCGCACGATGTTAAGGTCTTTTATTTTATTTGCGGCTATTGCTGCGATAATTATCTTGCAGCATCGATTTATAACGGCGGAAAAGACTGAAGCGCCCTTAATAAGTACGGTCCTTGCCCAAACGAATGCTTCAGCCGCTTGCTCACACTGACCGACTATAGAAACACCTGAAGAGATAGAACAGGCGAAAGCAGTCTCAGATATCTCACGAAAAATCCATTCCTACACTTCGAATACGACTACCATCGGTCTGGTATTATCCAAAACAAGAAGGGATGACTTGCGATGGCTTCGCGACTACATCCAGGAACAGTATGCCCACCCGCCGCGAAACGATAAAGAAGCTCTGTGTCACTAACATCGCACTACACAGCCCCCAAAATACCCCCTTCGTCTACACAACAGACGACGAGCCCGAAACAGAGCTCCTCATCCCACGCACTGCCCGAGGCCGCGAAGTAGCCAGCTACCTATCCTATGTCATCGACTACTACGACTCCCTGCCCCCATACTCGATATTCATCCACTCCAATCAAGACCAGTGGCACAATGATCTCCTCGGCGTCCGAACCGACTCTGTTCTTCCCGCTCTCCGTCTGCAGGCTGTCGATGCGAAAGGATATGTGAATCTGCGATGTTCGCTTTTCCCAGGATGCCCGACGCATGTGCATCCGCATAATCCGACACAAATCGATATAGATAATAATGATGTGCGATCATATTTCACCCAGGTGTATATGGATCTCCTAGATGTTCCTATCTCGGAAGTTCCTCGAGAAATTGGAGGAGTTTGCTGCGCTCAGTTTGCACTTAGTCGGGCTCGTATCCAGCAGCGGCCGAAGAGCGATTACATCCGGATGCTTAAATGGGTTAATGAGACTAGTGTGCCGCTCATGGATAGCCATGGTGTTGGCTGGGTTTTTGAGACGTTATGGCATGTTGTCTTTGGCATGGATGGTGTGCAGTAAGTGATATCCCTTGAATTTGAAGCTTGAGGCTTTTCAGAAAACAAGCTGACAGATGATTTCCAGTTGTCCTAGTTACGATCAATGTCGCTGTGATAACTTTGGATGGTGTGGACCTTTTCCGTCTGGAGAGGTTCTTACGGCGGCATCTCCAGATATCCCACATTATGTATAGGCCTCTTTTACGTCGATTGGCATGATTTGAATGAGTTTTGTTATGTTGATAGCTTATATACCCGTGTTCAAATGATGTATTTGCTCGATAAACGAAGAGCGGAAGAAATTGATTACAGTCCCTTGAAATCTTGCCTTCGCATCGGGACAAGATTGGATCCAAGCAAACGTTGAGTTTTATCAGCATGCCTACGTGCTCGTACCTCGGATAATAGATTTTGAGATTTAACATATCCAAGTAGTCATAGTGCTTGGAATTTTGCTAATTTATTCTGATTTAGACGCATTTATTCGCAGGAGAAGTATTAATTACAGCTGACTTCAATCATACACCGGGATCCAGCCTCCGCTTCTCGTTCCCTAGAATATTCCGGAAAAAAGCCATACCCTGAGAATTATACACACCGGAATTCAAGAATCAAACAGGCTGTACACAAAAAGACAAGACTAGGAAGAATGAGGGATTTCCTCCGAGGCATCAGCCTCATCGCCCTGTTTGTTCGAAACACCACCAGTGACTCCATTCACACCGTGTGCACCACTGGAACTGCTGTTAAGACTTTCTGAATCATGAGCAGTCTCGTTACCAAGTCCACTATCTTCACCAAGCCCACCAGAAGTAAGAAGAGGTTCGACGTTGGAGGTCCAGGCTCGAAGATCCGTCTCTGCATCCTCAAGAACCTTCCGAGCGCCGGACTGGTGCTCATATGCATGGCGCGCATCTCCCGGAACAACCGGCGTATCGTCGACAAAGTTAAGCAGACGGCGCATGTGGCGTGCAAGGATAATCTGCTTCTCCGCACGTTCGATCACAGCAGCTGTGTGGATATCGAATGCCTCCTTCAGCTTTGTGCGAGTCTATACAATGGTGTCAGCATTGCCTGTCTTCTGACTTCGATCTACTAGAGAAAAGAACACACCGTATTCGACAACTGCGCCTCAGCAACCAGATTATGCGCCTCAGCCCGCACAAGCTCATGCTCCAGCGTCGCCATGCGCGGATTCGATGGATCCTTAAACTTAAGCTTCGCAATCTCATCCGTAGCCTTCTGTCGCTGATCGCGCGACGGCTGCACCGAGCTCTCCGTATTGCGAATCTCCTTCATCACAACACGACTGTCCTCAAGGCCCTGCGCATATATACTCTCCTGATCACCAATCTCAGCAAGCAAGACGCCGAGCTTGTCGGATATGTCGGAGATCGCATCATCGCCTGTCGACTCGCCCCAGTCCGAGAGCTGCGAGGCGACAGCAACGCGCTTCCGGCCGGCGTTCTCATGGGCATTGATCGCGTCGCTCTCTGTCTTGATTGCGCGGGTGAGCTTGCGACTCAGCTCGGGACCTTGCATACCCCGCATATTGGAGATGAGGTTCATGCGGTCACCTTGGGGTTCCCGCCCGCGGGGGCGGAAGGTCATGGAACGGCGGCTCCTGCGGGTGTTAGATCTGGAGTAGAGATATCGGAAGAGGATATAGAGCTTACATTCTGGTGGAGGGTTTGGAGGAATGAGGTATGTGCTGGCTGTGTAAGAGTATAGAGCGGGGTTGAAGAGGCGAAAGAGCAGAAGAGGAGCACCTGCCCTTATGACGAGCTCAACTTAATCTTTCCCTCTCTTTCGTTTTGGCCGCAGTAGGACGCCCTGACGTCATGAATGGGGCGAATGCGCTTTTCTGGTTTGCGATCGATCGGATAAAGTTGCTTTTATTATGCGCAGAGGTTCGGTTATGTGTTCGTGACGATCATTGATCTGATCTCCACCAGCTGTCAGATCGTGGTCCACTTTATCTTGAGCCGAGGATTTCGTCCAGTTTATTCATACCCTGGAATTCCAGCAAATCTACTGACAATAAGTCAAATGCAGGAATTAAGCTACTAAATGATTGACAAAGCTGGAATGTCCCCACGAACAGCAAAGCCACCGCAATGTGATCCAAGCTCAGCCCTATACTAGTGTTCTACTAGTAGCTGAGCCTATTCACATTAACGCCCCCAATCTCAGCACCAACTTAACCCCCCACCAATTCAATCCCTCTTCCAATCTCTCACCAACCCACCGACCTTGGAAAATGACGAAACCAACAATCCTCCTCGTCCCCGGCGCCTGGCACGACTCGAACTGCTGGAAATACCTCCTCCCCCCCCTAAGCGCCCTCGGCTTCGAAACCCAAACCGTCGACCTCCCCGCCATCGCCCTAATCGACGGCAGCAACCAATTCGACGATGCCTCCGCCGTGCACTCCGCCCTCGAACCCCTCGTTAAAGCCGGAAAGTCCGTAATCGTCCTCGGCCACTCCTACGCCGGCCCAATCGCCAGTGCCGGAATCGCTCTCCTAAAAGACTCGAGTCTCGTCCTTGGTCTAATCGTGCTATGCGGCTACATCTTCCCTGGAGGAATGGATCAAGGCGCGATACTAAAGGCTTTGAACCCACCATTCTTTAAATTTGATATTCCGCGGAAGGGGTTTACGATGCCGTTAGACCCGTATAACTTCTTTTATAAGCCTGATGTGCCGGCGGAGCTGATTGAGTGGGCGGAGGCGGGGCTGAAGCCGCATTCTCTTGATACGCAGATGGGGATTGTGCCGCCGCAGATTTGGGAGGATGAGGGGTTTAAGGGGGGTTTTGGGTATATTCGGACTACGGAGGATGGGATTTTGAAGGTTGCGGAGCAGGATGGGATGATTGAGGCGGCGGGTGGGGAGGGGAGATGGATTGTTAGGACGTTGGAGGGGTCGGGGCATAGTCCGTTTTTGTCGAGGCCGGAGGAGTTGGCGAAGACTATTGATGAGATTGTGGGGGTGTTTGAGAAGGCTTGAAATGTAGAGCCCTAGGATCGGAGGGTGTACATAAGTAAGTTTGTGATTACGATTGCGAGTACAGTCATGAGGCAATGAGTCAATCGTCGCCGAAACCATATTATCAATTTCATATGGCGATGTCCATAAGCAATAAGCTATTGGGTTTAGTTATGATACATCAAAAAGAAAACAAAAACAGTCATACATCAACCCAAACCTCCATACCTGCAAGCCGACAAACACCTATGAGCAGACTGCGTTGGCAATAGCGGGAAACGCGCAGTGCACCAGTAAATCAAATGCGCCAGATAGAAACAAAGCATGGCTTCAATAGATTACGACATCTCGTCCGCGTCCGGGTGGTGATGCTCATTGTCCGAGGCATGGAAGGCATCGCCGAATGCAGAGTCCATCTCTGGTAGGTCAAGCACATCGTTCTGATCGGTGTAGGCAGCGAGGGCATCACCGGCGCTATCGATGTTTGTGAAGTCGAAGCCAGCGCTCTCCAAGCTTGCGTCGCCGGGTACACCACCGGCGTCCTTATTTTCATTGTTCACCATCACCCAGTCGCCGTTGTCGCCATTGGCACCGCCACCCAGCTGGTCCATATCCATGTCCATATCGCCGGGAAGGCCGTTGTTAGACACAGGCACAGCTTCGGCACCACTGCCGAAGTCGTTCAAGATCTGATCGGCGGGATCCAGAACCATGTCGCTGGGGAAGTCAGGCTCGTCCTTGTGTTCGGGCTCAATCTTCTCCAACAGGCCGCCCTTTTCCACGCATGAAACCTTAGGCTCGGGCTTAATCTGCTTCTTCCAAGCTGACTCCACTTCTCGGACGACATCGTCGACTCTGTACTTGGCCTTATCTTCAATGTAATCTGTCTGTGGAGCTTCGCTATCTTCATCAGGAACAACGATTCGGCCCTCCAATCTCCAGACCTCAGCACCTGTCTCGGCGGGGTCTGCAGCAGCCTCTCGCAATCGGAGTTCCGAGTCCTTGAAAAGTGAGCTGCGGTTGAAGCGTTCCATGCGGCGAGCATGCTGTTTCTTTAATTTCTCGATTTCGGCAGTCATGTCGGCGACCTTCTTTGCGACGCGCTCTGTGAACTCCTCGGCCTTGGCTGGCTCGAGCTTGGTGACCTCAGGAGCCTCGCCCTCGCCACCCTCTTCACCTGCTGGTGCATCGAAGATACCTTCAGTCAAGGTCTCAAGCTCGCCCTTTCGGCCCAATCCTAAGGAGACTGGTGTGATCTGTGAGATGGCGTATGGCGAGGAGAAAATCTCGTCCATCCACTCGTGGTGTTGCATATAGCGCATCTTGCTGATGTCGCGCGGGGCTAGCAGATCTAGAAGATCGCCGCTGGAGACGTCTTCATCCTCCAGGGAAAAGTCACCCATTGCAGCACTCACTGCTGATGGAGGAGGTCGTTGTGGACGGACGTGCTTGTTTGCTCCAGGAACCATGGCACTGGGAGGAGGAACCTGGGGGCCTCCTGGTGGGTAGAAGCCCGGTCTTGCCTGGGGGTTGTTCGCATACGCCTGCTGGGCCTGGTTGAAGCCTTGTGGTCCCATTTGCGATGGGAATGGAATCGTTGGCCAGCTGTTTCGGTCGTGCAGCATGAACTCTTTGCGAGCTAGCTGGCCTTGGCTCTGGAGGAAACGGCGTTGTGTCATCATGCTTTGGACATGTTGTGTTGGAGGGATGCGATTGGCAGCCATGTGGTCTTGTTGAGGAGCTCGCGAGTAGTGGACGATCCAAAGAGCTGGGTCGGGCTGAGGAGCATTTGGAACCTTGGAGGAGATTATGCGATAACGTCTGCGGGAGTGAGTTGCGATGTTCTCGTTTGGAAGATGGTAACCGCTGCGGTGGAGGAACATTTCGACAGTCTGTGAGCTTGTTAGATATCGCATCCATTTTGCGGGGAGCTCCTTTCGTGTAACATACGTAGCCACGGGCTTCAAATGTGTACGCCTGTTCCGCATCCGCCCAGATGTAGCCGTCGCTGGAGAAGTTGGTACCCAGGTGATTCAGAGGCTGCCATGTCAACATGACAGTTCCATCGGCCGGACCATCTAAGAAGGTCCAGTGCATAGGCTTTGACTGGCAGATTCGCGGAGCACTAGTCAGGTACTCGACGGCCGTCTCGTTTGGCATCATGTGGATATTCGGGTATCGATACTGGGAAACAAGATGCATATGGGGCAGCTAATAACATTGCGACAATATTAGTACGGGCGAAAAGGAACATCGCTGCAGCAAAAGATGCTTGAAGCCGAATCGGACGGGGGCGTCATACCAATTGCCCCGGCATACGGGTGGCCGGATCATCCATCTTGGCCACAACCCTTCTCAGGGGTTGATGTAGTAGTCAAAGGGGACGCGACACTGTTGAAAGGCGAATTGGAAATCCAATGGCGATGTTTGGGATGCAACAGCGACGATCGCGGGACTTGAACAGGGCGGTTGGAGCTCCTGCAACGCGACGCGGGAGGTTTTTTGATGCGGTGCGGTGGCCGAAGCAGACCGAGAGCGCAAGACACCTGAGGCTTCAAGTTCCCACATTGGGACAGAATACATCTATAGCTTCTGAAATATCCCCCGACCTAATTCATCAAATTTACACTAACACAAAATATGGGCTCTTCGAGGGACGTCCGAAGCTCTAAATTTCTTGGCACTCGGTCCAAATTGTATGAATATTTACATACTAGACTGAATTCGGCTTAGGGGCATCCAAGCAAGAGCCAAGGGCGTCCGTCTGACGCCGCTCCATGCCAGAGGTGGTTCCAAAAGTCTTCAATATTGAAAAAGGCTTCGAGATCCGCGAGAAATAACGCGATGCTATTGAAAAACTCGTATTTTTCTTATATTTGAATATCGCGGACTAGTATAATTGGCCAACAGCACACATTATCCCATTGTGCATCATCATACAACAAAGTTGATATCTTTTCTTCGATCAATCATTTGGTCATAATACGGGGAACCTTCTCGACGAATATTGGAGCAAAACGAGGTCTATCTATTCAAGACCATTGTTGATGCATCTTGAGCTGGCGAATGACTCGGAATTGAACCTATGTAGGTACGAAACGGCGCATAAAGTCGCGCGCCGTCTGGTTTTTGATAGATAAACGTTTGAACGCATGGCCATGCAATTTTCTGGAGAAGCTTGATCTTTGTTTATGTACATGATTCATCCAACACAACGCCAAGACTCCTGATTTGTTCCTTCTCCTGCTCATATTCCCGCATCTTTGCCTCATCGCCAGCCTTGGGGTCCTTCGTGATCTCGACGGACCAGTATTCGAGTAGGAAGTCTGGCAGCCCTAGATCCATCTCATGATATTTTGACAAGAAGAAAGCAGTTTGTTCCTCAACTTGCTCGATCAAGAACCGCTGTTCGTCATGAATACGTGAAACTTCATCTCGTAATTCCACTTGCTCGGCCTTCTCCCAAAGACGGAATTGATTGGTCATCTTGCAGCATGTGTGGGTGAGTTCCAAATGCTCAAAGATGGAAAGCCGAAGAACGGTTGGAGCCAGTGTATCATTCAAGTCTTTCACTGATGCAGCATTCCGCCGCTCGCCGAGATGACGAATTACGTCAGATATAGCTTGAATTTCGCGTGAAGAGCCCGTCTGTGCAACCAGTTCACGAAAGAAGCATGTGCTTGGCAGACATCCCTGTGCTGAACATGCACACGAGCATGTATCATTGTGACAATCAATAAAGACAGTCTCCAAAAAGAACCAGCTTTTGTGATTCAACGGAGACCACTCTTGATCTAGAACCTCGGGTATTGCGTCAAGCCTCTTTGATGGGATAATATTATTCCAACAGTCATTCAAAGCCCTCAATTTTCGCCACTCATGATGCATCAAATTCTCTGAAATACTGTGTGCAAGGAAATGCATTGCCGTACGGCCGTCTCCACGTCGTCGTCTATCAGGATCAGCCCCTTTAGAAATAAGGAAAAGCAGAGTCTCAAATATTTTTCGAACGGATCCTTGGTGTCCAAGATATCTGCAAAGCCGCATTAGTGTAGTCAAACCTTCATCGCCTCCCTTTATCTCTTCCTCTTCCACATTTTGAAAACCTGCTTCAAAAAGCATTTTTGCACTATCGATATCATGATCAATACATTCATACACAGAGCTTAATCCTCGAGGAACTTCTAAGAATGGATCAATCGGCATACCGCATGCTTTTAGCATGGAGTATACATGTCTTGCACTCGTGTCAAGAACACCCTTCTTTGGTAAATGAAGTTGAGATCTTAAGTCAAGTGGCAAATGTCTTTCGGCTAAATTTTGGAGCTTCCTTCTTCTTCTGATCAGAGAATGGATTATTGATTTGAAAATATCAGAGTTGGCAATCTGGCAGGCAAACTGAATATGATCCATGTCTATGCCCGACTCGCTGTCATTCAATATCACTTGAACTGATTCACAACATCGAGATCTGATGGCGTGTGACAGAAGCTCGTTCCTGTTCAGATGGTAGCCGGCCCCCAAAAACAGGTGAAGCCCTGGTGGCCAGCCAATACAAAGTTCTGCCAGATATTGCTTATCTGTAGGGTCTTCTATCGACTTTGGCATTGAGATGATCTTTTGCAAATCGAATTCCGATCTTGAGATAATGTGTTTCTCTAGATTAGATGAGTGAAACTCTAGATTTTCAGCCGCAATTAGTTCCCGTTTGCAACTGGTCCACCCAATGGAGAACAAGAGAGTAACCCTTTGTATAAGGATACATGTAGATACGGCCCCAGGACATACCATCATATACATTTCTACTCGCGACGGCGTGAAGAAAGCTG
This sequence comes from Tympanopsis confertula, assembly GCA_026745395.1. NCBI lineage: Eukaryota > Fungi > Ascomycota > Sordariomycetes > Coronophorales > Scortechiniaceae > Tympanopsis > Tympanopsis confertula. The sequence continues at coordinate 213,236 of JAOYNU010000009.1, read as the reverse complement.
CCGGAGCAATGAGCGTTGATAAGAATGGTCGTAGCAGGATCGAAAAGAAAACATCGCGCCTTGGTGGTGGTCTCGCTAAACCCGTGTGTTAAATTGGCGCCATGATCCATGAGATCGGAGACCAGGAAAACCATTTGATGCTGAGTGGGCTCCGATACGCGGTTGAATAGATCACTCCCTTCGATAAGAAGCATGTTCAATGCACCTGTCGACAAGGATGTGTCATTTAATGGGACATTAAATTCAGCAAGATGCTTGATAAGACCGCAAAAGTCTGGCAATAGCGACTCGGGAAGATCGTAAAGCAGTTTAAGAGCCCTCTATTTTGTGTCAGAGTTAAAGAAATTTCTGTCACCGTTTCCATTTCTCCACTTACAGATAGAATATTGTCCCCCGAGGGAGTGATGTCTCTGGGTGAAGCTGAGCCTTCCTCGTATAATGATCGTAGTTGATTAATCATATTCCTAAAGTGGCCCGGTGGAGGGGATTGCTCTTTCGAGAGAAAGGCTTCTGTTTTACGGATGATCCCAAAAGCTGGTGAGTTGTATTCATCAACTATCGGACAGAAGCTCAGAGATGGGGAAATTGTATAGTCCCCGGCATTTCTGATACCCTTCAGACGAAGATAAACAGCAGTGCTAAAAAAGAGGTTGTTAAAGGTCAATCTCTTTTCTAGAATTGACTTCTCGTCGTGGAAATAAAGAGGACATCCGAACTTGTGGGGCGTGTGCCAGATTGATGTGAAAACCCCTCTCCCTGCCCTAGAAGATGGAGGCAATGACGAGCAGGAGCATTTTTGTCTCCGAGATCGATTATCAGGAATCTTTTGGGTATTTATCAAAGACACTGTCGTTTGAGTAATAGTCTCATGATTATCGCATAATGTGCCCAGCCCTGTGGAATCGGAAGTTGGTCTGTTTTGTAGTCTGAGATCGAGAGAACGGGACTGGATTCTTTCAATCAGTTCGAGTGCATTATTAAAAGATTGGCAAGTCTGACAATGTGTAAAAGATGTTTCTCAATATCTGAAATGCTCAGATTCATATCTTGCTGGGTCTGGCTAATTCTCTCGATGTAGCTATGGGTCCCCGTCGATTGAGTGACAATCTGTTTTGTAGTGCCATGCAATAGCGCTGAGTTTTCTGAATTCTTTGAGGAAACATAGCTGGCTACTAATTAGAGCTGAAAGTCTCCACGTATGATGAATGAATGAACTTTTACTTACAGCTGTAAAACGGCAACCGAGGAATGCAGGTTTGATTGCAGGCCCTCAATATGCTCGAGAATCGCCTTGATTGTGCCCCGCTTGAAAGGATACGATGCTCTGTTGATCAAGTCTCGCCTCAAACCAACTGGTGTTGCTTTGGATTTGTCCAAGATGTCTTCCAGTTGTACCAGACTATTTTCACATGCTAGGATATGCTGCTTAGCAACTTTCACAGCTGGATTTTCATTTTGCAGATCTCCATGGGTTTGGAGGACATCTTGAAGAACATCAAGAACATTCTTTAGACCCTCAAGTTTCTGAAGCATATTCTTTGTTTCATTTGGGCAGTCGCGGAAGGTATTGCAATAAGAAAAAATGCCCTGGCAAACGGACAAGCCAAGCGAGACAATGCCGACCGCAGTCCCGCCAAGGGAAACTGGGTCGCTCATGATGGATGTTATCAAATGGTTGTGAAAGCTTTGCAGTGAAATGAAATGTCAAAGAATGTTGATATGAATCTTGCGGGAAGGAGGGGCCGGGGAAAATCGAAAGCGAACCGCCGCAGTTGCCTTGTCATGAGACTCAGCCTTCTTTTAGCCGCCCAGGGCAGTTTGAATCATGCATGAATAAGGGTTCGAGAGCAGCTGATTGGGATCTTTTTGAGGCTATGATCAGGCTGCGTCTAACTGTCGGGCCAATTAAACACATCCACGTAGATTTGGCAATGCATGGTGGCGCCAGGTATATTGCTTTTGATTTGGACGCTCCCGAGGTCATTGGACTTGGGGAGGAGGTGGTGAAGACTCTAGTAATTTTCTACTATGAAGGCGGGGATAATCTAACTGAATCCCAGTAGAAAACTGGGTACTCAGACGTCTCGTAGGTAAAGCGTGAACCCAAGTAGGGATTGAGCCCGACGATTTTGGGTCAAATAGAACTTTACCCGTGGAGTTGTAGGCAAGAATTTTAGATCTGCTCTCTGATGCTCGATGTCTACTCTAAATTCAGACTTTATACAGCTACTTCAAGAAGTGAATGGAGAAAAGGGCGACAGCGAAAAGCATTGCCTCAGCGCTGGCATTTTGAAGAACTCGTTCAGTTACTGCAAGTTGGGATCACTATATCGAGAATGCATGACACGAACTCTCTAGCGCTCTGATTAACTATCTCAATATTTGGCCATATGGCTAGCGATGAACACGCAATCAATGTAAAACATTCTTTCCATACAAAAAATATCCCGAAACGCCATCCACATGAACTAGGTAAGTAAACGACAAACCCAAAGACCAGCGAAATTAATCAACACTGATATGCAATGATATGAATACCCAAATGATGAGCCACAACAATTAAAAACTACCTTTCTGTAGTCTGCCAGCCCTCCCATCTCTCAAAATCACCAGTATCCAGATCGAACAGATCCAGCATACGCCCAACACTCTGGTCGACCAAGTCGTCCACCGAGGCAGCTCGAATGTAGAATGCCGGAACAGGGGGAAAGATAATTGCACCACTGCGAGTGATTTCCAACATGTTGCGCAGATGAATATCACTCAGCGGGGTCTCTCTGGCGACGAGAACAAGCCGGCGCCGCTCTTTGAGCATCACATCCGCTGCTCGTGAGATTAAGTCGTCACAGAAACCACTGTTGATCGCAGAGAGTGTTTTCATACTGCAAGGTACAACAATCATGCCATCGGCCTTGAACGAGCCACTTGCGATTGGCGCGGCCATGTCGTTGATCGAGTGGGCATGGTCGGCGAGGGCTTTAACGTTTGATGGGTGGTAGTCTGTTTCGTATTTGATGGTGGCCTCGGCCCATTTGCTCATCACGAGGTGTGTCTCAACATTAAGCTTTCGGAGGGCGATGAGAGCTTTGATTCCCAGAATTGCGCCTGTTGCGCCTGTCATGGCAACCACGATCTTCTTGCGACGGGGCACGGGTACTAGGTTTGGGAGCGTATGATGGTGTGATTTGTCTGTTGGCATGACGGAACCTGTTGGACTCCCGCCAGGAGAGGTTCGACCAGACTGTGGAGTGTTATGTCCAGAGAGTAAGGACAACATTTTCTAGAATTTATTGCTTGGGTGATGGAAACTTTGATTATGTTGGTGATATCGCAACGGGATGGTAGGCGGGGAGCAGACTTGAGACTGTACAACAAACTAACTTCTTCTCTTAGCGTACCGTTGAACCTTTAAGTACGATCGACGGCAAACGGCATCTTCCAAACTTTAAGGAATAGATAGTTGGTTCCAAAAAGAGCTTTACCCACATCCCGTCTGTGACTCGGCAGGCCGACCAGCGACAATGCTCCGAAGGCCCCGAGGCCGAGCCCCGAGAATGAAGATATGTGCCGTACTGATCCGGATGATGACGAAGGAGAGAAGAAATTGTAGAGCCCTAGAGTACTAGATATAGAAAGAAAGTTAGAGAGCTCCTATGTGGAGATCCCCACTAGCAAGGTAAATGGAGAGAAACCGTGTGCATGGATAGTCACTGATAGGACTTACGTACGGGGGAAGCATTGCTGTGACATGAATGTGTTTGATTTACGGCTTGAAGTAAGGCATATAGAAAAAAATACTTCATGAAATTGTAGAAGCTATTGATCTTTCTAATATTGTTATGTCATGCTGCATGAGAGACAAAATGCCCGTGGATTCTTCTCGCACTCGGGCTTCGGATCTCGGAGGCTCGGGAGCATGATCATCTAGACGAACTGCACGGCACGCTCGACACATTCAACACGCTTGTCCCACTCGGAATTATTGACTTGCCGATCTGCTCATTGAGCATAAGTGGCTCGATCCGAGTTTTCCGGAACAGCTTATGGAAGATCTATATAAGCCCGAAAGTGCTTCATCAAATAACAGCCACCATCCCAATCAGCACATCAACGTCCGATGCTACAATCCCCCACTTCCCTCACAAGAACATCTTATAAGAACATTTCATTAAATGTCGTCCAACAATGAGCCTCACCTGTGCTTCCGATCCTTTGTCGAGGCCCTTCGGGCCGACAACGACTTGGTTGAGATCAACGAACCAGTCGACCCCAACCTCGAAGCCGCCGCAATAACTCGTCTTGTTTGCGAGACTGACGACAAAGCCCCTCTATTCAACAACCTGATTGGTGCTCAGGATGGTCTCTTCCGAATTCTTGGTGCTCCAGCATCTCTTCGCAAATCTTCGAAGGATCGTTACGGCCGATTAGCCCGCCACCTTGCTCTGCCTCCAACGGCATCAATGCGAGAAATCCTAGACAAGATGCTTTCCGCCAGTAACTTGACCCCCATTCCTCCCAAGATTGTCAAGACTGGCTCTTGCAAGGAGAACATCTTGGAAGAGAGTCAGATCGACCTAACCAAGCTTCCCGCTCCCATGATCCACGAGGCCGATGGCGGCAAGTACATCCAGACTTACGGTATGCACATTGTCCAGTCCCCAGACGGATCGTGGACAAACTGGTCCATTGCCCGAGCCATGGTTTCCGACGAAAAACACCTTACCGGATTGGTGATTGCGCCTCAGCATCTTTGGCAAATTCACCAGATGTGGAAGAAGGAGGGCCGTGATGTGCCTTGGGCTTTAGCTTTCGGTGTTCCTCCTGCCGCTATCATGGCTTCTAGCATGCCTATTCCTGATGGTGTTACTGAGGCCGGATATGTCGGTGCCATGACTGGTACGGCGTTGGAATTGACGAAATGTGATACTAATGATCTGTATGTCCCTGCGAATTCTGAGATTGTGCTGGAGGGTACTCTGTCGATCTCCGAGACTGGACCTGAGGGTCCTTTCGGAGAGATGCATGGTTATGTCTTCCCTGGTGATACTCATCTGTGGCCTCGATACAAGGTCAACCGTATCACGTACCGCAATGACGCTATTCTCCCTATGTCTGCATGTGGTAGACTCACTGATGAAACTGTAAAGTCCCCTGCACGATTTTCCTGATACTATGGCTGACTTTATATTTAGCATACTTTGATTGGTGCTTTGGCTGCAGCTGAGATCCGCAAAATCTGCCAGCTTAATAACCTCCCAATCGTTGATTCCTTCGCACCATTTGAATCCCAGGTAACTTGGGTAGCCCTAAAGGTCGACACCGCCCGTCTCCGTGAAGAGAATATCAAGCCGAAGGATTTCGCGAAGAGGGTTGGAGATGTCGTCTTCAATCACAAGGCTGGTTATACTATTCACCGTCTTGTTCTTGTTGGAGATGACATCGATGTTTACAACGGCAAAGACGTTATGTGGGCCTTTTCCACCCGCTGCAGACCTAACCTGGATGAGACATTCTTCGAGGATGTCCGCGGTTTCCCTCTCATTCCTTACATGTCACATGGCAATGGCTCACCCACTATGGGAGGCAAGGTCGTTTCTGATGCTTTGATGCCTTCTGAGTACACTGCTGGTCGTGACTGGCGAGCTGCAGATTTCAAGGAATCGTACTCCGAAGAGCTGAAGGAGAAGGTTCTTGCAAGCTGGACTAAGATGGGCTTCCGCGAGCTTGAGTAGACCCTATCAATCTTGGCTAGCATTTTGTATAAAGTATTACTCAATTATTAGACTTGGAAATCGTGAAGAATCTGATGTTCTTAAATTTTTAATATTGGTTTCTTGCAAATAACAAATCCTATCATTAGCCAGCTCGTAGCTCCATGAATGAGCATATGGACGATGTCGCAATTTCTTGCCCGACTGCTAGATGCCCGCCGCGCAAGGCGGTCATCCTCTGATAATCGAAATTTGAGCACACCCCATATGGAAATAATGACCAAGTCTCTATCCATATCACTACACAAATAAACCATCTAGATATTTTGCAGTGGCTAAACTATGTGAATATCACGTGACTACAAGCAAGTGTCCCGAGATATCCGACAAGCCGAACAATTGACTGTTCATCATTGCGGACTCAAAGCATGCTTTATGGCCATAGAGCACACGGTGGTCTGAGTAGAAGTACTCGGATCCTCAATCAAGTTGCGGTATTATAACATTGAAGAAACTCGAAAATCTTCGACTCAAACAATTCGCACCCTCGGAGGCTCGGAATGAGCGCCGCCAGCCGAGACGAAGCGGACCGAGTCCTGCGCATGAAGAGCCGCGACCGAGAGTCTCACGCATGCTATCCCTGCCGAAAACGCAAGGTAAAATGCGACGGAAATCAACCTTGTCGTACATGTCAGAAGAGGAAACATCCGCAGATATGTTCATACCAAGCGACGCCGAAGCGGAAATCGCCAGCCAACCAGTCCGTTCCGAACACTGCTTCGCCTGTGCCACCTCGAATCCCGAACCAACATGTCGAAGACTCCATCCAGCTAGATGGTAATTCTGGAAGTTATGTTTATTCCGGTGATAACTCGGTCATGTCCATGCTGCGTTCTCGGGCATCGGATGCCAATGATCCAGTAGCCCGCGAAGTCGGGTCTGTTCTGGGGCTTCAGAATACGTTCAGCAATTACCCTTTCATGGACTCGAAGTCACCGGCGGATAAATGGAAGTCTTTACTGGGGATAATTCCGCAGCGTGGAGAGGTTTTGAAATTCTTTCATTACTATCGCACGATAGCATATCCATTTAATCCGATCGTCAACGACTTGGATCGATTCGAGATCGACCTCTGCACATATCTTAATGGCCATGCAGCAGGGGATCTTCGGGATCCTGAGAATATTTCCGAGAAATGGGCGAGTGATAAATCCATCGGGCATATCAGTCTTCTACTAGCTATCCTCGCGAGCGGTGCACATTTCTCTGATGTGGAATACCCTCAAAGATCAGAGCTCACTACGGATTTCGCTCGCAGGTCATTTCATGCTCTACGACTCGCAAATTTCCTTTTCAGGCCATCTCCAGATATCATTCAAGCACTCTTGATCTTGGGGAATACGTTGCAGAACATGGGACAGTCGGATGCTGCTTGGGCGTTGCTCGGTACCACCGTCCGACTTGCACAAACCATGGGGCTGCATAAGGAGATAAGCACAATGCATTTCCCTGACTACGTGCGAGCTAGAGCGAAGAGTCTTTGGTCGGCTGTTGCTTGGCAAGACAGCTTGCTATGCTTATGTTATGACCGTCCGCCCATAGTCGCTATGTCAGGGTGGTCCCTGGATAGTACTTTCATGGAGCAGCAAAACATGTCGTATGCAGAGACTATGCATCTTTTATGCCGACTTGGTCTGGATATTACCTCCCCACAGCAATCAACCATTAACCCACTGGACCGAGCGGTCGATGGACTTCAAAAAATGGACGGTTTTTATAGCCGCAGCCAACGACACCTCAGAGACCGTGAAGCATGTATGACACTGCAGCAAAATCTCGAACACCTAGCATTGAAGATGCACACAGCCTTTTGTGTCTCGGTCATGTGTCGACCGGCAATGAAACAATCCCAATCTCAACCACTATACCCACAGGTGGAATCCCTTCGAAGCCGCGCCAAGGCAGGCCTGATAGATGCCTCGACTGCATTTCTTGATTTCCAAGCACTAAGTGTTGTTCCCTTAAGGAGCTGGTCGATGGTGCATACTGTTCTAAGCTCCACATTACTGCTATGTATATGGGGAGAGACGCGTCACGACCCAGAGTACCGAAATCTGCAGCAAAGAGTGATTGACGTGTTCTCGTCATCTGATTCGGAAAATACAGAAGATCCATCTTCTGTGGCAGACAGCGACAGGCAGTGGCTATCTGCCCGTCATATTCGAGCATTGGTGACTCTTCGAACTGCATTGGACAACGAAGATAGAACTTCCGTGCAGCCAGAGGGGAATCAATCAATGGGCGTAGATGGCTACCCGCACAATTGGATGAAGTTAGTACCCCCAACCTTCAGGTTCCTTATATGGACAGTACTAATTGCCGCAGCCCTGGATTTGCCGAAATGATGAATCCCTTCGACATATCGCCAGTTTCATATCTTGACTCAATCATGAATGGTAATATTTGACGTCTCGGGTCTTTTCAAAAATATGTGCTGACTGAACTCTACAGTGCCTCTTTTTGACTTTGCACAGGAGAATGGCTACTTATGAAATCAGACTCGCACTCTCATAGGCTTGTGATGAGATCCACATCCGATTACCGGGTGTTCCCTCATCGTGCGGAGACCGCCGTTAGAGAGCTATATAGTAGCTCTCCAGACCTCCTCTCCTCTTCCCCTCTTCATCTCTCTTCATCTAGCTCAGCTAGCTAGGTTAGCTTCATTCATTTCTTCATTCAGTTCCTTTCATGTGCGCTTTTTGTACCCTATCCTGAGTCCATCGGCTTGACCAGAATCAGCCTTGGAAGCATCTACATGGTCCGACCTCGGGATCATTCCAAGGTTGATCCCGTGGTCCGTAGATCACAAATATATCTATATTGATCCATCCATGGATCTTCCAGACTTTATCACCTGCTTGAGGCTGAAAGTGCCGGCGACTGTACATCTATGTCGACCGAGACGTTTTCAAAGCTGATCAGGAGCTATATTCTACCAAATCTGCCCGACCATGGCCGCCGGAAATTTCAAACCACCCGCGCAGAGTGCAGTGGAGAAATGGCCACGGCTTTGAACTTATATTTCAGCATGCGTGAGCATTATAGCTCGTGACATCTTTTAATTTTTTTTTTGGCGAATCTGGTGTTTCTTGGGTTGCTACTCTTGCTCACGTCGAGCGTACCCAGAGATTCATGGTCTGATGCGCAGCCACTAAGGATGCTTCACGATCCGATTCAGAGATTCTGGCCGCCGTGCCCAAGCCCGTTGGCGGCTTCAGGCCGAGTGAAGAATAGCTATTCTTTAGATTCAGGTTCTTCTTTCGCATATCTCTTCACGAAGCCTACTTGCGAGGCAGTATACAGGAATGCAAGTGTCAGATACTGGGAAAGATATTGTAGTATATGCTGGGTAAGTTCTTAGCACGTGCTTGGAGGTGTAATGAGAGATACAGGGCAGGACTGTAGCGTGTGTTGACGAAATAGGCAACAACGCGTTCCTCATGAAGTGAGAGTAGATATTCTCTCACTTCAAACTTCTTCCTTCCCCCTCCCCATCGCTCCCGCTTGACTCTTCAAAGCGCTGCCCAGCGACCAAAACGCGTCTTTCCATCACTTTCTAACGTTCAAATCTCTCCTTTCTCATGCGCGTTATTCGGATGGCCAGTCTACAGCCTACAAGTGGCTCAGGGGGTAGCAGTGGCCCTGGAGGCAACAAACCCCCAGGAGACAACCCTGGTGGCCGCAAACCGGCTGATCGAGCCGGCTCGGTAAGTGTTTCGAATCTGAATCATCGGACGCCCTCGCAATTCTTCACGGAGACGACTAACTATGCATGCAGTCCCAGCGCGGACGCGTCGAAAAGAAGAACAACAACTGTTATGGTGCCCATGGCCAGGGCAATTGGTGCGAATCGAACGGGCATAATCTGCAAGTAAATGGGTCCATAGACCATATTACCGTAAGTTTCTTGGATTTGAGCCTTTTGAACCGGTCTTCAACTTCTTTGTTATGACTGACTTGGAACAGGTGACTGGCACTGCGCGCAATATTCAAGTACATGGGTCCGTAGGCCATACCACCGTAAGTTTCTTGGATTTGGGCCTTTTGAACTGGCCTTCAACTTCTTTGTTCTGACTGAATTGGAATAGGTGATTGGCAATCAGTTGCCTATTGGCTCTAATCAAGGGCGTGGGCGTGGTCATGCTCTTGGCCGTGCTCAAGGCAGAGGCCAAGGTACAATTATCGCCGACACCGCATATACTCGCGGTTTAGCTGGAAGGGGGATAGAATCAGTTCTCAACCCTGCCACCAATCAATCGGTCCCAGCTATGGATGGCCCGGGTCAATACAATTCCCAGGAGTAAGTAACATCATTTCTCAGCATTATCGAGAACAGAGCAACTGATGTATTCAGCGTTTCACGGTTCTTGTTGACAGTGCCCATTGAAGTCCTGCATTGGGCAATGGGCCGCCGAACCAGAGAGCCCCAACGAATTATCGAGGCTCGCCAAGAGTCCCAGGGTGCGCAACATGGCGTCGCGACCGAGGCCAACGAGGCCAACGAGGCCACTGGAGGCCAAGAGCATGAGGGAAATAAAACGGAGCATTGAGTGTGTGCGAGAATGATGCGGGAACAAGCCCCAATGGCCTAGCAATGTTTTGTTGTGATTTATTCTTTTACTGAGGTAGAATTTCTGAGCATTCAATAACGAGATGGTAGCTTTGACTTTTCCTGGATGTATAGGCATACCTGCCTTTTTGAAGGTCGTAGCACTGAAATCCTGAATCTACAGTTTCTGTCCCCGTTCTGCTTTGGTGACGAAAAAGCGCCTCTAATGATTTTTGCTAGTTATTATTTGAGCAGCCGGTCGATCTCGAAAGATTCGATATCCCCGATTGGATTGGAGACACAATGTTACTATTTGTTGGAACTAAGAGATAGAGTTATTTGCTTGTTGCTATGCAATATGTTATTTGCTTTTCTTGAGTGATTGTTCACAGTCTGAACCCCGTACAAACCAGAGATCTATAGCAAATTTCTGGGGAAAAGTAAAGCTCCCCCAGATTCGATCCGAAGGGAATGTTCACTGCCGAGCCGAAGCAAGCTTTGCAAGCCCCACAATAACTCCAACCAATCGATTCATCAGGCCGGAGAGATGAGCTCCCTCCGGTTAAAGAAGACTCCAAAAGTCTCCTTAGTTTGTGGGGAAACCCCTGCGATCAGGCTTTCCTTCGCCAATGAGACCCCTTAAACCTTACGATCAGCGGACCCAAACACGCTCATTACGCCATGATGTTGATCCGGAATTTTGGTCTGTATTTCCCCGCGCACCATTAAAAAGGAGAAGCGGCCCAATTCCGATCGGCGTTCTGAATCTCGTCTTTTTGGTTATTTCTGCGCGTGCGCTGCCCCTTGCTTTCGCGATGGGTTTCTTCGGCAAACGCGATGGTTCAGAAGACCAGATTCAGGCTGCGCCTGCGGAACCGGACGTCGAGAAAAGCGTGCCGGCGCATCAGGAGAGTGAACCTTCTCAGCCTGCTGTGATGGTGCCAGCTCCGGCGCCAATTGACCCAGAGGTCGAGCGCAGAGTCCTGCGCAAGCTTGATCTTCGAGTTCCGACTCTATTGGGATTTTTCTGTATGTGGTGATCGATTTTGAGGAGTGTTACAAAATGCTAATTCGTGGCATGCGACTAGATTTGCTTGCCTTCCTCGATCGGAGCAACATCGGGTTCGTTACATCCTTCCAGAGACGCCAAATGATATGTCCAATCGCCTAACAAAAACCAGCAATGCGAAAATCGCCGGAATGACAGAGGATCTTGCTCTCTCATCGGATAAATATACATGGCTCCTCACAATTTTCTACATCTCATACGCGGTCTTCGAGTTTCAGGCCGTATTGTGGAAGGTCTTCAAGCCACACCAATATTGTGCATTCCTAGTCTTCGCCTGGTAAGATCCTACGCGCAAGTTACTCGAAAAACACTCGTGCTCATCAAACATACAGGGGTCTTGTATCGACATGTCAGGCCGCAACAAAGAACTGGGAGGGCATGATGGCACTCCGTTTCTTCATGGGAGCCTTCGAAGCAGGCTTTGGTCCCGGTGTGCCATACCTCCTCTCTTTCTTCTACCGTCGCCATGAACTTGGTCTACGCTGCGGTATCTTCTTTGCTGCTGCGCCGCTCGCCAATACCTTCGCAGGTGCTCTTGCCTACGGTATTACCTCGGGCCATGGAGCTATCGCCAATTGGCGAATTCTCTTCCTCGTTGAAGGTCTACCTGTCGTCGTGGCTGCGGTTCTTGCGTGGTTTTTCCTGCCAGATTCGCCGCATACAGCGCGATTCTTGACGGAAGAGGAGCGAGATGTTGCGCGTTCGCGTGCCCTTGCGCAGTCTGGCGAGACTGACCGAGAGAGCCATATCAAGTGGAAGGAGATGTTCGAGACGCTGCTGGACCCTAAAGCTTGGTTGCTAGCTGTATGTCACCTTCCCATTTCGACTGGCTGTGGATGAAAAATACTGACTTGATTCTAGTTCATGTACTTTAGCTGCAATGTCAGCTTTTCCTCCATCTCAGTCTTCTTACCAACAATCCTCAAGGAGATGGGCTTCTCATCGATTAACGCGCAAGGTCTTACTGCACCCCCGTTCTTCGCATCTTTCCTGGTCACTCTCGTGACACCCTACATCGCCGATCGCGTCCAGCAGCGTGGATACATCATCGCAGGGCTTTCACTGATCGGCAGTGTGGGGTATATCTTGTGCGCCACCGTGACGACGGTCGGAGTGCGGTATTTTGGTGTGTTTTTGGCTACGTGTGGAGTCTTCCCGGCGATCGCGAATATTTTGCCGTGGGTTCTGAGTGAGTCACTACCCTCCACAACGAAAGGCTCGATTATGAGCCGTGTGGAACCATTCAGCCCCGAAGTGATACTAACGAGTCGCGTGTGTAGACAATCAAGGATCTGACAGTCGCCGTGGTGCAAATATCATTCTGATGAACCTCATTGGCCAATGCGGTCCTTTTCTGGGCACGAATGTGTTCCCCGACGCTGAAGCTCCACGATTCACGAAGGGCATGTGGATCTGTGCCGCGTTCATGTTGTTTAACATGCTGCTGGCTCTGGTGCTCAGATTCTACCTTGTTTGGCAGAACAAGCGCTTCGACCAGGAGTATGGACCTAGGCCTAGTCCAGAATCTGCTAAGGGCCAGATGACTCCCGAGGACAACTACGGCGCTAGCTTTAGGAATGTCCTGTGATGTACATATATATACACGTCAGTTCCCATCGCTAATATGCGTCGTGTTTGGCTCTTCCGCGTCTCCACAATCTGGAATTGTGATGCTGAGATGATGTCAAGTCCCGCCCGCGGCAAGCGAGATGTGCAATGATCAACGAAATGATAGCATATAGTCAGACGATAAAAATAATTGCATACCAAAATCATTTATTAAACGACCTTTTTGCTTTAAACAATGTGTACTCCGACGATGACGGTTGGGAGCTGGACGGGAAACACCCGGACCAGAGTCCCCCGCGGCATCCACTCTTCCCACACACGACCGAAGTTCTGTCTGGTGAGTAGCTGGACCTCCAATAACCGTAAAAAGTGGAATGCGGTCCTCTCAATTGCCTTGCTAAGGCAAATATACGCGCCAATTGGTCGTGTTTCTCCATAGTTTAGGGCTTCTATCAAGCTGTAGCCAGTAGAACCATGGACACGGCCTTCCAAGACGGAAAGTACGAAGAACGTCATGATGCGCATCAAGTACAGGGTTCCCCTCTCTGGTCACCGAGCGATAATAGACTTCGACGAGCGGATAGAATCGGAAATGCCAACGAAGTCCACGTCAAGGTGGGGTTGTCTCGCATATAAAGTTGTGCCCCTCACCCTCCCTCTTTCTCCCCAGCTTCAACTTCAGATTTTACTTCAATTAAGATCAATCTTCTTTGACGAGTAACTATCACTGAACACACCAAGAAGGCAGAGCTAACCGCCCTACAGATCCAATCGAATATGTACATATAACCCGCAACTGTGGGAAGCCATGGAGTTTCTTTGGCTGGAATTATTCTTCCACTGGGATCAAGGTATCTTTAGTAACAAGCATGTGCCGGTGTTCGTTCCCACAAAGCCAGCACATCCGTGATGCATTTAGATGTCTTTACATTCGAAGCCTCTCACGGAGTGCCAGCCGCGTGGGTTCGTTCTGAGATTATACGGTTAGAAACTTGATCTGGATAATACCAGCGAAAGGATCATGCCTTCCCCTTCTCCCCCTAAATGATGAGAATACTAACGAAGGCATAAGTCTCCTCGACTTGATCCCTGCCCATCATGTCTCCTCCTGCTGCCATCTTCGAGCCTGCTACTGCCCCTACCGGCATCAAGACCAAGAACGTTGTCCCCGAGACTGCTTCTACGGTTCTTACCGGCCAGGGCCAGAGCAAGCTTCTGGAACAGTTCGGTGGTAAATGGGATGAGTTCAAGTTCGCTCCTATCCGCGAGAGTCAGGTCTCTCGGGCTATGACTCGTCGCTACTTCCAGGACTTGGACAACTACGCCGAGAGCGATGTTGTCATCGTCGGTGCTGGTTCTTGTGGTCTGAGCACTGCTTATGTGCTCGCAAAGGCCCGTCCTGACCTGAAGATCGCCATTCTCGAGGCCTCCGTCTCTCCAGGTAGGCTCACCATGCCATCTCTCAAAACAATCCATATCTAACATATCAATAGGTGGTGGTGCCTGGCTCGGCGGCCAGCTGTTCTCCGCAATGGTCCTCCGTCGCCCAGCAGACGCCTTCCTGACCGAGCTCGGCGTCCCCTTCGAAGAAGAGCCCAACAACCCTAACTTCGTGGTTGTCAAGCACGCCGCTCTCTTCACCTCAACCCTTCTCTCCCGCGTTCTGGCCTTCCCCAACGTGAAGCTCTTCAACGCCACCTGCGTCGAAGACCTCATCACCCGGCCAGAGGGCAACTCCGTCCGCCTCGCAGGTGTAGTCGTCAACTGGACGCTCGTAACATTGCACCACGACGACCACTCCTGCATGGACCCCAACACCATCAACGCACCCATCATCATCTCTACCACCGGCCACGACGGCCCATTCGGTGCTTTCTGCGCTAAGCGTCTCGTCTCAATGAACACCATTGAGAAGCTTGGTGGTATGCGTGGACTCGATATGAACCTTGCTGAGGATGCTATTGTTAAGAACACCCGTGAGGTTACTAAGGGTCTTATCATTGGTGGTATGGAGCTTTCGGAGATCGATGGCTTTAACCGCATGGGACCTACTTTTGGTGCTATGGCTATGAGTGGTGTTAAGGCTGCTGAGGAGGCGCTTGCTGTTTTTGATGAGCGTAAGCGTGAGTGTGCTGAGTAAATTCGGTGCACGATTGCTGGCTTGTTATGATGGGAAGCTATTCTATAGCTTATGAGTTGAAATGTAACCACGCTCACTTATTGCGTGAATGACCGCAGATATGAATTCGTGTTCTTTCCAAGATTCATTGTAGTATATCATCGTAGTCTGGATGAATGTAAGAATATTATGTATTAGAAAATGTAATGTTAGTCTATTTCGTATACTATACAAGCGCCATGACTCGATCAACAGCATCCATATACTAAGTCAGCATCCAAACCGAGCTAGTCATCCTTGTCAATACGACCGCTGGCACGCTCTGCGGCAATAGCCAAGTCCTGCGAATTCCTAACCTCCCAATCAAACTCTTTGAGCAGGCGGATTTCACTGGACATAAACAGTCCTCCAATCAAGCCGTCGATGATGCCAGCGCCGAAATTGAGCGTGCTCACAAGGATGAGGATAAATCCGATATACGTCCGACTTCCGGTCCACCAAACGCCAACCAGACACGCAATTGAGACGACAATAGAGATGATAAAGTGAGCCAAGCGCCAGCGGCGCTGTGAGCGCTCACGGAGCATATATGTATTGATCATCTCCAGGATCTGGCTATACGTTTCTCGTGAAACAGTAGGTGAGGCTTGCTTTGTTGATGTTTGATGCAGTGAAGGGGAACTAGCAGGTCGTGCATCGTCGCCTTCCGAAACAGAACCTGCAGCAGATGTCCCAGGAGAGCGAGTAATGACCGCCTCGACGGCAAAGTGATCACTCAATGAGCAGCGGAGTGTCGGGTGACGCTCCGTCATGCTCACCTTTGCAGATTCCACAGACCAGCGCGGCTTAGGATAGTCCGGTGCATAGCCGCCATCACCAACGAAGATGTAATCTAAACGCTTGGCTCTAGGATCGGGCTTATCGTTCTCGATCGTAATCTCCTCGCCCTTATCGAGGCGCTTGCGGAGAGCTTTCGACCAGCGCCAAGTATTGAAGGCCCCGTCACACGTTGCTCCATTTTCCGATAAATTGAACTCAGCAGTAGGAATGGGCTTATTGCGTGCCTTTTCGACAGGATTAGTAGCAGCCCCAAGAGAAGAGTCAGGATGCAATTCGCGCCAGACATCACGGACAGGACTCTGCGCACAGATAAGTCGATGCGCAAACGACGAAGGCAGCATATTGAAGTCTCCAAGTCCAATAACCAGATGTCCACGCTCAGCAGCACCCCTCATCAACTTCGAGATTTCCCACGCCTGCGCGGTTCGGTGACAAAGGTACGAGTCGTTTGGTTCGCGCTCATACGGCGCATGCAGATGGGTGGTGAAGACCTCCGCGACATCGGCGACGCCAGGGCCGAAACGGACTCTTGCGCATGCAACTCCTTTACCCACGTACCAGTCGCCGCGGAAGAATGCAGTTGGGCGGCCGTTTAGCGGGTAGGCGTGCATGCTGCTCTCCTCAATTGGCCATTTCGATAAGATAGCTAGGCCTGCGCCGAAGATACCACCAAAGTAGAATTTGCCGTACGGAAGGATATGACGGGTCTGGTCTCGGATGCTTTCATAGTCTTGTTGTGTCCAGCACTCTTGTAACCCGACGATTTCGGGGGGAGGGTTCGCTAGAGACAGTTGGCGACCTATCTCGGCGAGACGTTCATGGCGATAAGTCGCGAGGTATTTCAATCCCCAGCAGTTGAGCGTGAGGATTCGAATTGTCGGCGGTGCCTCGCTGGGAGCTTTTGAAGCCATCGTGCAAGCAGTTTGACTAAAAGTCGAAGCCGTCAATACCGTCGATCGGTGATGTAACTACAAACAGACAGCAAAGTTAAAGCCTCACCGCCCTCGGACGCGTCGCAGTAATTTTGGCAGTTTGCGACAACTTGCGGTTGGCGTTTGCATCAACGCTCGCGAAGAGCTCAATTCCTCATGGATCATGCGCATTCGGATTCAAGAAGGCGGACTGCACGCCCCTCGTCCACTGATTCGTCTTCAGACGAATTAGCTGCAGTCGTGGACACCGGGGAAGATCATCGGCGGCGCCAGAGCTGGTCCAGGAATTTCACCCCGCAACGCCCTACGCCTCAGAAACGTCATTTAAGTGGTACAGAGAGCCCTGATGAGCTGGCGGCTGATACGGATGAATACTGGCGTTCTTCGCGCTATTCGCGTGCTCGTCGGAGCTGCTCTCATTCTCGTGATCGCAGCCCCTCGAGATCTGAATCGGAGGATAGAATGAGCGCCGACGGGAGTCGCTCTGATAGACATCACGATATGTCTGATTGTTCGCCTACCCCTGTTCCTCCTGTTGAGGATCTACCTCCGAAGCCGGAGCATTTGAACTATCGTGAGAAGTTCGTCTTACGAGGACATTTGCGCGGTGTCTCCGCTGTACAGTTTTCTCCCGATTGCTCGATGATTGCGAGTGGAAGTATGTTTTGTGATGAGGAATGAAAGCTTGGAATGACAAAAGCTAACACATTTCATTTACTAGGTGCGGACTCGACCGTTAAAGTCTGGGATACTGCCACCGGCAAACTCATTCACAATTTCGAAGGCCACTTAGCTGGTATCTCAACCATTGCTTGGACCCCAGATGGCCAATGGGTTGCATCTGGGTCTGACGATAAGAATATTCGCCTCTGGAACGTGAATACAGGCAGAGCACACGTAACACCTTTCATCGGCCACAACAACTACGTCTACCAGATCGCTTTCACACCCAAAGGCAACATCCTCGTCAGTGGTTCGTACGATGAAGCGGTATTCCTGTGGGATGTCCGCCGCGCACGCGTTATGCGATCCCTCCCCGCTCACTCTGACCCTGTCTCCGGAATCGACGTCGTCCATGACGGCACCTTGATTGTCTCTTGTGCGACAGACGGTCTCGTCCGTATCTGGGATACGCACACCGGCCAGTGCCTTCGAACCCTCGTCCACGAAGATAATCCTCCCGCCACCTATGTGAAGTTCTCGATCAACGGAAAATACATTCTCGCTTGGACGTTGGACGGTTGTATCCGTCTATGGAACTATGTCGAGAGCCGGGTGATCAAGACCTATCAGGGCCACGTGAACAATAAGTTTAGTGTATCTGGCTGTTTCGCCCTGTACGGCTCACCCGACGTGAAGTACACGCCGCCCCTATGCGCCGTAGTGAGTGGCAGCGAGGACGGCGCCATCGTTTGCTGGGACGTAGTCAGCAAGGAAATCCTCCAACGCATCGAAGGCCACACAGACGTCGTGCTCGGAGTCCACTCAGGAAAGCTCAACGGAAAGCGTCTGCTGGTGAGCTGTGGACTGGACAAGACAGTCCGGGTCTGGGAAGAGGGCTCTGAAGGGGAGAGCTTCGCTGACAGCAGTGCTAACCCTGCGTCCGCGTCTTCCGCTACAGAACTGCCTGGCGAGGATTCCGGTGACAACGAGCCAGGCGCAGATGATACCATGATGGAGGATGTTCCTCCTGATACCTCTGCGGTGAATACTCCTGCAGAGGACGTTACGATGACATGAGCAAAAGTTCTCTTCTTTTTTTACATCAGCTGGCTGGTCGTTTTAGTTTTATGGGATGGAAAATACCCGGTGCCTGGAGTCAGGAATGGAAATGCATAACCTAGGGGTTTTATCAGTAATTACCTTCTATGAATAATCATTCAAATACGAAAGTGTTTCGCACTGCCCGTCAATAATCCTTCTGTTCGCATCGATATCCTCATTTGGCGTAGTATCAGGTGAGGCGGCCAAGCTATTAGTAGGGAAAGTAGATGTGAGGCGTTGAGCCTCGCTATACGGTCTTTATATGGCACAAAGACTGGGATGTCATTTTCGTAAAAGGGTGTATTTGTTTCCGTATTTACAGTGAAGAATAGAGCAAGAAGCTTTGTAAAGCGCAACAAATGAGGGCAGATTATGATGATGGCGACATTCCAGTAAGTTTTTCATGAAAGTCACATGGGCTTCCTTCATAATCGTCAACATAGATTGTAAAATTCGAATTGTCCAGACCATAGTCTTCCCTGGCAGATAGTGTACTTCCTTTGAGTGCATTTCGGTCGGGAGAGCCTTGGTCATCCAGCCAGCCAAGGAAGAACCGAGATCTGGAGAAAACAGTTTCACCGATTTTTTCGTCTGTTGGGTCTGGGACGTACTGGAAGAAGTCCAAGAAATTAGAATCCACAAGAAGACTCGCTAGCGCAGCTATGCTGTTCGGATTCTTAGGAAGAACATCATCCGTGTTCAAGAAAATGGAGCTCGAAATGCCTAAGACAAGCATCACTGCAAGGAGCGATTCTAAAATGCGCGTTGAGGTTGCATCCTGGAATAGTCGTCTGTGACTGGGGTTCGTGAAATTTCCGACGAGAGGTGTGTCTCTGAGCGTATTATTCGCAGACTGCTGTGCATCTAGACCAAGCTGTTGAGCTCTGATGAGCTTATGTTGGTATTTAATGGCTTCAACAATCGTTTCCGTCTTGCTTGGATCCCGGAGGTACTCCTGAGGGATAGAGTATTTTCCTGAAACCAGTGCTTGGAAGAACGAGTCCATCCCGGTTGCTGATTCTTCATAGGACTGGAGGTAGTACCATGCATCACTCAGTGGAAGCAGTGCATGCTCGGCTCTTTTGGCTGTTGACTCATTGGCGACTGGGGGATGGCTTTCATCAATTGTGAGACTGGGAAGCTTAAGACGGATCTTCGTCTCTACTGTCTCCGGGGAATCCATGCATGCCAGCTCAACCACATTCACTAAGGAATTGGCTGTAGTCTGCCCCCATGTATAGCTCACTTGATTTTGGTTGAAATTATACAAAGTATTTCGAGACCGTGTTGCTTGGAGAGCAGTGCCGTTGAGATAGCATAAATTTGCACTTGTCGAACCGAAGTAGCCAACCGGCAAATATTTCCCTTCCACTGCTGTATTCATGGATGCACCTCTGATCTGAGTCTGCTGTGATGTGACTGTCTCATTATCGAAGCACGGCAATGCGGTGGCGTTCACTAATAGTGTAGGCCCTGCATAAGGCGAGGTGGGATTCTTTGGCATGGCTGTGAAATTGTGGGGTAATGCTGAGGAATTCCGAAGTTGGCAATCGAGGTGTGATCTTAGTGCAGGAACGACAATATCGACGAACAGCCCGGTGACATTCTCATCAGCGAGACTGGTCTGCAAAGTCATGTTTGGGAATGCGAATTCATTCCAGGTCCATTGAGGGAAAGTGAGATTGTTGTTAAAGATCTCGCTTGCTGTCTGTGTGCCAGTAACCCCATACTTGACATCTTGCATGGCATTAGTCAGATTTGCTTGGTTCATCACTGAAAGCTCATGAGAGAAGGTCAAGGGCCTGATGGGGACTGATTCCTGGGTCAAGTTGACTTTGCTGATGACAGAAATATCAATCGCAGAATATAGACCACTTGACACGATAGTCAATAATGACCCTATTATTGTGGCGAGAGTTGTCATTACAACGGCGAATTCTTTCATCTTGATAGACGTCAAGATGTTCACTAGACTTAGCGAGTCCATGAAGTTCGATGCCCCGAGGTATTGCCAATCAACACCAGCTTGCTTTTTCAGTCTTGCGTATGGTGCAAGAGATCGCACATTAAAGTCTATGCTTCCGAAGCAGAGGCTTATTGACACCATGACCAAAGCGGGAATCAATGTCCAAGAGTAGTGCGCGTACGTGTCCTCGTGAACAGTACCCAGGCCATTCTGTGTTTGTGATACATGAAGAACACCTTCTAGTGAAGCGATGACGCCGACCAAGATGATGTAAAATCCCACTCGGGAATAAAGATTCGGAAATGGCTTCCAGCTTCCAAGCGTATGCTGCGAGGGCCTTTGATCCCCACATCGATCTCTTTGGACCTCAATGTCAAGGCTGCCGTTGGAAGGCCGTGCAGTGTACGTGTGGCTAGCTAGATGGCTGACGAGAGAGTCTTCAGAGCCCAACCCAGTGCCTCTGATGGATTCGCGTAAAACAAGGTTGGTTGACAAAAGACTTGCCATAGCAACCAATGTATTAGGATTCCAAGGGGCCACTGCTTGGTAGGCCTTCAGGTAGATCATCACTGCAACAAGCAGGACCAGCGCCGATAAACAAACCTCCATAGCATACAACGAAAGTTCGGTAACAAGCAGCCGATTCTCTGTTGTTATTGCTTGTCCAGAGGTTTCTGATTGCTTGGGCTGAAATAAGGATTCCCCAACAACTTGAGCAGTAATTGCATGATAGTATGTGGTGAAGAGATCCACACCCATGTTCCGATCAAAGATGTCTTGAGCGCTTCCTTCAAACCCCGAAAGACGCGCTCCAAGAGTCAATGACAAATCGACTGACAAATTATTTGCAATGAAAAGTTCATCGTTATCCGCTGGTGTCGGAGCCTTCAAATATGTATCAGAGTAAGAAAATGCTTGAGTCGCAATGTCGACGGCTGTCAAGTTTTTCAAAGGCGTGCGTGTCTTTGCAGCTTGCCCAAGGCTGGTTGAATATGATCCAGTTGTGTTTAAATTGGCGGTAATGTTTTGCACGGCGTACGTTGGTTTGCAAATATGCTGGTTTGAATCACTCAAAGAGAGATTGATTAAAGGTGGATTGCCATTAATTCCAGGATGGTCAGTCGAGAAAAAGGTCGTGCCAACAAATATAGGTATGCGCTGATCGTCTTTATTATCCGAATTGTCGCATTTCTGTATCGGCCCGACTTGTGAGATGAGACGGAGATCGTTGTTGTTCCAAATGCGATTGAAGTTGACGGTCATGTTGCAAGACGGGGTTATAAGAGTCCCCTCTCCATAGATACTAAAGTTCGCAGAGTTGAAGCTTGCGACCTCGCAATCCAAGCCTGCCGCAATGGCATCGATTGTGGTATTGATGGAAGCATCCGATGGCAAGCCCGTGGATGAGATTATTTGATATGCAGTATTCGCATTCGTGCCTTCAGCATAGGGCGCATTCTTGTAGATAATGGAGTTTAGATTGTCATAGGCTTTTGCACTGGCTGTTTTCAGTCGCGTACTTCCATTGAAAGTGTCAATGGATGTCGACAGTTGCACTTGGACCTGGCCCTTTTCTATCGGAGTTGGTTGGAGCGAAAATAGACCGGTTGAGAAAATGATAAGAAGCCGGAGAATGAGGGCGGACGCCACACTGGCAGCGACAAAATAATGCCTGTTCTGAATGGCTTTTACAATAGCAACGGGTTGCATCATAGAGACATAATCTAGCAAGATACTCTTCTTTGCCTCTGTTCTCGGCGAACTGAGCATTTCTTGCCATGGTGCATTTTGCTTTGTCTGGAACTCGACACGGGCCCATAGTGCCGCCACAACCGTGAGTATGGCAGTTGGTCCATATGTCCAGATATAATGACGACTCTGTATTGACGTCGCGAGTCCAGAATTGGCTTTTGAAACTTGATCCAATGCTGCAAGGGTTGCGATGATAGCACAGAAACTGAAAATGAACGCAAATAAGACACGCCTACGAAGATAAAGCGGCCTCCATTTTACATGAATCTCACGAGATTTCTCAACCTCTAAAATTGAATCATGCGTTTTGTCAACCGCATCATGAACTCGAGGCAACATGGTCTAATAGGAACAGCATTGGTTGAATCGGGTTCTCCTTCAAGAAGAATTCTAAAGATGATGGCGGGGTTGTTAAATGATACGCTTAGATTCCTAAAAATAGGTGTGATTTAGCTACAGGAAGCTGGCGGTTAGGCATTATATGCGCCACTCAGATCGCGTCGTTACTATGCCGGTGGGCTGGGTTCCCGCTCCCGAGCGTTGGCAGCGCTTAAATGCAGCATCGGCTCTCGACCCCTGCGAGGCGATCGCCAATGAATATCGCAAATGCTATCATTTGGTGAGGTGAATCTTAGATTTGTTTATGAAACTTTATCGCAAGATTTTTCGATCATCGCATCGCCAAGATTTTGATGATAGTGTTCGCAAATCGCGTCGCGAGAAGACTTCCATTGGGTATGGCAGCCATCACCTTGGGAGGATGCAAAAGACCAGAGATCGCAAAATTAAAACCTGGGAATATTGTGAGCATTTCTCCATTCTTCAGGTGATTGCCAGCCCTAGCTGGTTACCAAGGTGTATAAGGCGTCGGGGAGTCAATGCCGACCGCGTACTTATGCCGGGAATATGTAGCAAGTACCCATCCATGGATCTACCTATGATGCTGTTTCAATCCTAGGAGTACTTACAAAATTAATGAAAGCGAAGATAGAAAAATAAGGGAAATATTGGCGATGAGATTCGGACACTTTTCGCGATCGCAGTCTGTGATGTTGTGATTTTGGGATGCGTGGGATCTACAAGCGGAAAGGTGAAACTGCGGCTAAGAGCCAATTATTTGTCTTGGGGCATTCCGAATTGCAGCTAATGAACTAACAACTCCAATTAGTCTCGTCAAGCCATCGGACCACAAATCATCTTGGTAGGCTTATACTTGGTCATTTTGGTTCATGAATCAACACTGAATCATAGGCTCCTGCGTGAGAGGAGGGACCTTTTTACCCAATTCGGAGTATTGAGTCCTGCGTTTCACTTCTCGGGGTCCAAACTTGCAAGGATTCATCACCTGGGTATAAGGTTGCATTCATCCGCCTAGTCATCTTACCTATTAATGACCGAGAATGGTCTACGTTGTATTATAAAACGGAGAAATTCAATTGAAATTGGAGTATATTTGCGTCAATTTATTTGGATATGAACAACAGGTAGAAGATATTCACGAAAGACGACAAGGGAAATAACAAGAGCAATCAGCGTGGAGACAATGAAAGCTGGATTGAAAACCTTGCACAAGTCTCTTACTGTTCCAGAAGCCAGAAATCAAATGAAAAGGCTTAGTCGGAAGAAGAGATGTAAGCCTGACCAACGGAGTTAAGCGCACCGTTGCTGACCAGGTAGTTCTCGGCACACATGAAGTAAGAGTAGCGAGTAACCATCTCCTGGGAGTCGAGCCAAGGAATAGCCTCGTTGAGGAACTCAACAGCGCTACCTTGGTTGGTCACACCGTTGGTATCGGTGTCAAGGGCGAACTCGGTGACCCAAACTTCAGACAGGCCGTGGTTGGTGGCGGTGTCAATGGCCTTCTGGACGAATTGCTTGAAGTCGTCGGCAGATGGACCATACCAGTGAACTGCAAGGCCGGTGATTCCGCAGTCAGAGCAGCCTCCGATGAATTCTTCGAACCAGCTCAATCCTTGTCCCTCGGTGGTGGAGGAAGTGACGGCAGGGGAGATCAGCTTGGCATCACCTTGATACTTGGTGATGTATTGCTGATAGTAGTTGACAGCGTCGCTGGGGCTCATGTTGGCCTGGCCGGAGTTGTCAGGCTCGTTAAAGCCCATGATGTACTTAGAACCGCTAGAGAGAGCAGTCTCGATAGCGGAGACCCATCCGGTGAGGAAGTTAGCACCCCAGAGCATAGGCACATACTCGACACCAGAAGGAAGATCGCCGTTCAGTGATCCAGCCCAGTTGTATGCCCAAGAGACAGTGCCGCTAGATGTCAAAGAGGAGACAATAGCAATGTCGTTGTAGGCGGCACCGCGCTTGCTGGTGGTGCGCTTCTGGATAGGGTTGTCGATTGGCATGGCCATGGCGGCGGAAGCCACGAGGCCAGCTGTGAAGACCTTGGTGAAAGAAACCATTTTTCCTGATATTCGACGTATATCAACTGTGCGATCACACGAAAGGAATGGATGTTCAGAGAAACCGGTTCTCGAATGTGTAAAGAATGAGTGGTAGTTAATGAAAGTAAACCTAGACCGTGCACGGCACAGGACTTAGGAAGGCAGATGGACAAAAGATCCGAAGGAATGGAAGGACTCGCACAGCTTTTGAAGAAAGGAAAGGAGAAAAAAACCGAAGGGGGGCAGGAGGAGGTTAAATGCCCGTCAAGTGTGCGTCAAACCTACCAGCGACGGAGTCCAGATGGAGCCTGGCCATGGTCTACGTTCTCCATCAAGAGCCCAGTGGAGTACAGGGATCACTACAATTGGCGATTTTCTTAATTCCTTACCGTTATTCGGCTTTACAGTTGAAATGGAACCCACGGTTCCGTCATCCAAATGAGGAACCAGGGGAAAGCCAGGATTGGATCTCGGGGGGAAGGCCCGTTGACATGGCCTCCGCAAGTCAATGATTGGTCTGCAGAAAGCCCCTAGCGCATACATCTTACTTATAGGAGGCCCCCAGCGGAGCCTAGTGAAGAAATTCCTTCAGAATGTATCCAAACCGACGCATCTAGAAGCTCCGCAACTGGGGATCAGTAGATACTCCACAATGGGCTGGACTGCGTAGGATGGGCCATTTTGAACGTGTAGAATACATTCTGTCCGAATCTTTTATTTCGAGCTGTGGCACACGGTTCGGATGTATTTTTGCATCAGTATGAGCGCAATGGCAAGATACGTTGAAACCAAGGGGTGCCCTTCTCTGGCGCCTATATTGGGTTTCTACCCCTGACAGCGAATTCAGGAACAGAAACCACCACCACTCACCCACATGCAACAAAGAAAAAAGTGGACGGAAGAAAAGTGGGACCTCAGGTCTACGAACCATGGCCACGTTTGCGTGGGTATTGGATACTGGCTGGGATTGGAGACCCGGTGGCGTATCCTCCAGCATCCGTGGACTGCATTCAGGGCAGCACCGCTGATAGGGCAACGATCATCTATACGGAGTCCGACCCGATCATTGTGCAACGAGTTCCTGGGTACATCATATTAAACGGAGGGTTTCCCCTCCTTCATCGAGAATGGGGATAGATTCTGCAACAATCTTCATAGCGTGAGAATGGCCTCTGTCTGTGCACTAATTTGTGAAGGAGCGGACTCCGCTATGGTGACGATCTACTCTCCACTACATTTTAGTGCATCGCGAGTGCCACGTATATAGGGCGCCACTCATGACGGCATTGGCCAGTCATGTGAGATCCAGTTCTTCAAGGCCCGAACGCCTTGTTTCATCGTCGGGCCTCTTCCTCCGTGAATCCCTTGCCTTCCGGGAAGAAGGAAGCTCAAGGCCCCCCTTGCCCTGTTATTGCTACCCCTGAAACACTAATTCCCACCCTGGCGAGTGCTGTCGTGGCCCTCCCCGCAGGTCAACCCAATTTAAGCATCGGGCTAATAGCCGGTAACCAGTGCGCTGGCCTGGACCTGTCTAATGCACATACTAAACCGCATGAGGGTTAGGGCAACGGTGGATATGGCCCGATGACTGGTGAGTTCGTGAGTGGACTCGAGGACTCGTCGCCCATATTCTGCCCGACACAGAAATCACAGTCCCGAATTTTCCGATTCGCCTCGTCTTGGCGTACCTGAAGGCGAGAAAACGACTCTGGCCAGACTCATCACTCCCGTCAGTCCCGCCGGCGCTGGATGGAGCCCAATTTTTGTGTTCCCAGGGGTGCATCCGGAATGGCGATCGGGTAGAATCGATGATAGGCTTCCAGCGTTCACGAACCGTAGCCAAGACAGGAGCGCTTCAAGCGAACCGTAGCTATATTGAGGAATCTGGTGGTTTAGTGAGATAACTGGTCGAAGTGAGGCTTTGATCTTCTAGCCGGGCGCCTAAGTAGCGGTGGAAGACACTACGGGAGGCTCTTTCGGGCTCAGGCCCTTGTACAGCGAACACTGAAACAAATCTACAAGATTAGATCGTAAACAAAGAAGCGAACGGATATTATGTTGTGATTATTCTGCAATGATTCGCCCGCTCTTGCTATTATTACTACCATTACCGCTCGCAATGCGATCTGAGACGCGAAGAACCCAGCCCTCGGGTCGTACTGGTTCACCGTCAGTGGTTTTTCGAGGCATCCGCCAATGCCGCGCCTGAGGAAAATCCGTCTAGGCGAAGACCGCCTGAAAGGTTTTTTAATTCGCTTCCTTTTTGCCGGAGGCAGGGTCGCTCGTTGCATGGGCGACTTCCATGAGGCTCAGTCGCCTCTTGGTCTTGGCTTGTCTACGAAAATCGAGGCCACATCATAAGTGGCTGGTCTGGTCCATGGAAGCTTATATTAGCTGAATATTGGATCTGCAATAAATCCCCGCGCATGGGTTTTGGGGAGGCTGTGGCACCAGAGAGAGATGCAATCTGGCTGCGGTGGCCCATTGTGGAGCGCATGACAGGTCATTTTCAGCCGTAGATAGAATGGATCACACGCTATCTACGGCGATCGAGACTAGTCTAGCGTGAAACTTTTCAGATCGATCAAATTTGTGGCAAATTGGCTGCCAAAAACTTCGATTCTATCAACATGCTAGACGAATCTCATACATGCGACCCAGGACTTTCCGCCTCAGCAGAAGACAACAAACTCCCGTCGATGGTCGAATTCAAAGTGAACGGAGGTTATTCCCTAACGCTCAGCTAAATCCTGCATTATTCTCCGAATCTTAAAGACGTGATAGATGTCAGGCGGAGTATCATCAAGCTCTGTGGTCAGAATGCTTTTTGGGGATTTCGTTCCTTTTCCCGCGAACTGGCGACGAGCACTTTGTTCGACAAATTGATATTAGCGGTCACTGCGGATCGGACTTATTCGGAGTGGAAACAAGACATGTACACCAATTCGACTTTGGTGTTAGAATGGTTGATTATCCCTATGGCAGGTGGGGATTTACCGCTGCGTGGATATGAGAAATACCAGGCGCTGAAGACAGTTTATCCCGTGTGGCTCTTTGAATGCCAGTATTGGACAGCGAGGTTGTAATCCGGTAGAAATGGCGAGGGGCCATTCCATCTCTGGTCCAGATGCTGATGAAATTGACAAAGCGGATCAGCCAGCATGTCAAAACATCTGTCGTTATCAGCGATACAGAAGGCGCCTCGATTGCTCGCTGAATTGTTTTCCATGAGCCGACGTCTCATCCAGGGTCCACCGACACGAGGCTCACCGACCTCGCGGTCCTTGTCGAGAACCGCCACTTGGATAGGTGTCCAGTCAGGCATTAATTTTCCTTGGAAGTCTCGCACGTTGACTTCCATCGAGTAAATGGTGACCCAGGCTCCACCAGCTGCGTCGTTTAGACGACTCATTCCGACAATTTTGGCCAATTCATGAGCTTGATCCTCCAGTCTCTCGAGGTCATCTTGGTACATAACCATTGTGTCAGACCGACCATCGTCTAGGAATGCCAGATCTATACCCGAGTCTTCAGGCTCCGGGTATTCCTTTTTTCCCTCTGCGTCATTTTCGATATGTTGTTGATTGGGACGAGCAATGGTGGCAGACATGAAAGGCTTTGAGGGGATTCGGAGGGTAAACACGACCTTTGAACGAATCTGCGTCAACCATGAGCCGAGGAAGATTCATTCGCCGACGTGGATCACTTACCTCATTCAAGAACAGCATGTCTGCGGGGGGTAATGCGAAACGCGTGTTGTCAGGAGCACGTGTTGGAAGAACATTGGTGGCGTTTGGTGAGTTCATCTAGTCCTCACGTCAGTGTGAAGCATGAGGGAATTTCAACACTCATCGTTGATCGAAAAATGAATTCCCGGCAGATTTTGCTCACCCCTTCGATCCAAAATCCCTCATCCCACTGGTATTGTTCCCTGTAGCGTTGGAAATCCTGCTGCGTAAACTCTTTGGGCCCGTCGCAGACCTGCTCTCCACCAGACCAATAAGTAACTCGACCGTCTTTCCATGGGAGTTGGCCTGCCCTGTAGGCGCTCATGATAGCTTCGAGTGTAGGAACTAGTTTTTGTTTATCGCCGGATTTCGTGATGTCGTATTTTATCTCCGCGAGGTGCCTCAAACGCTGACAAACAGCTATATCAATACCAGGCGGGGTTGCCGTAACTGCCTTATCATGTTTTACTGTATTATTGTCGTGCCTTTCCACGCTTGAATTCCGCCAGTGACTGCTAAACTCCTCTTTTATGCGATTCTTGCATCTTTTAATGTTGCCTAGCACGTCACTGGCCCGCTGTCAGTGAGCGAGCTTCGGGGCAACTCCAGGCTCAAGGTACTCACTTATCATGAATATCATGACTTCCCACAGACTGACCTGTTAATACGATTCTTGGTTCGCTGGTCGGCATGTTTTTATGAGTCCATCGTGAAAATCGCTGGAGCTTGGGTCTTTTCGCCCTCCGTTCCTCAGTGGGAAGCGTGCTTTCTCGTTTGCTCATTGTGCGAGCAGTGAATGTTGAAAAGGTTTTCGGCAAAGTGCAGCCAAAGAGGCTGGGTTGAGGAGCCATCAGTGCGAATAAAGAATGAATGCATAGAGCAGAGCTTCTGTCGTGCGAGTCTACATGATCCTGGGCACTAGATTATGGAATGATGAAAACAAGCAATCGAAACTTGATTGAGAAACTTTGCAGTCAAATTCTTGGCAGTAAAGTCTCATCCTAAATATACTTTCTTTGTTGACTTAGGTCGTTCCCATTGTCTACTTATCATTCGGGAGAGCTCCCAAGTTTTCAAGGCTGCCTGTCTTTGTGCTCCCCCTTGCGAGGAAGTTTCATTTCTGAAAGAAAGAAAAGCCCACCCCACAATTTCCAGAACTATATCCTGAATTTTGAATAGTTTGAAGTTTGTCGTATTCGAAATCGTTATATTGAAATGCAATTCAAACTCCACATGCTGTTGTGTCATACAAACCATAAAATGGCGTAGCACATAAACCCTTCATAATGTACTGACTTCAGTCCAAAGAGCCCTGGACTTTTTAACAAAGATTCAATTGTACTCGCGCCTCATCGCGTGTGCATTCTCCGTCGTCTTCTTCAATTTTGGATGGAATGGGCTTGTTGGCAAGAGGTGTGAGTCTGAATCCGTGTCGTCGGTCACCGACGGGGTAATCCAAAGTCTGGGAGTGGTTTGTCACTCTCTGATCCCACACGAGAACGGTGCCAGCCTCGTAGCGGATTCGGCAAGAGAAGTCCTGGCGCTTGGCGATGTGATCGAAAAGGAATTTCAAGAGGTAGTCTGACTCTTCTTGGTCGAATCCAACAATCTTCTTTGTGTAGACTGGGTTGACATCTTCAATGAATGACTAGATTAGCCTGGGACAATGGTCGAGCCTCTCGTAGACTGAACTTACATAGAGCCTTCTCCTTGGTAACAGGGTGGATGAGAACAACAGGGTGCTCGGCTGTCAGGGCTTCACGGCGCATGACAGCTCTCTGGCCATGCTTGAGCTCCTGAGTGACACCATCGTTGTTAGAGTGAATTGCTGTGAGGCCTTCAAGACGCTTTCGGAAACGAGGCGAGAGACTGCTGAATGCTCTAACGCTGGAGCTCACGAGGGTGTCGCCGCCGGCGGTAGTGGGAGATTCAAGCATGGCAATGAACGTGGTTCCAGGAGGTTGTTTCTCGGGGCTCTGATCGGTGTGCCACTGAACAGGGCTACGGCCAGCCCAGGATTGACGCACTCGTAAGTCACTGCAGAAGAACACTGTTAGCCTCGCGAAGATCGGGGGTTGCAAACGAGTCGTACTCTTTGTGATCGTAGATAATCATGTGCTCTTCTGAGCCAGCGGCAGGATGAGGAGCCCATCCGTGGATATGCAAAGGCCCGAAATGGCTAACAAGCTTCTTCTGAGCCTCAAATCCGATGTTGACGAAGTCCTGGTCGCG
This sequence comes from Tympanopsis confertula, assembly GCA_026745395.1. Taxonomy (NCBI): domain Eukaryota; kingdom Fungi; phylum Ascomycota; class Sordariomycetes; order Coronophorales; family Scortechiniaceae; genus Tympanopsis; species Tympanopsis confertula. The sequence goes on along the minus strand of JAOYNU010000009.1, from coordinate 182,540 downwards.
GAAGACTAAGGCACCGCGCTTGGCGGCAAGAAGCGCAAGTTCGTCCAAGCCAGCACTGTCAAGCTGAGAGAGCTGCACACCGCGTATTTCAGTTCCGACGTGGGGTGACAGGTCCACTATTTTCTCAACATTCTTAAGCAAGTTTGGGAATTTGGGGTCTGCTCGGTGGCCAGGGTCGAAATGCTCGAACTCGCCCGGGTCTTCCACTTTCTCAAGAGGGTCATAAAATGCTTCGCTGAATCAGCCGTTTGCTTTGTGAATCGTGATCAGTCCGTTTGCTTGAACTTACGCATGAAATCAGGATATAGAGGATCGCCATTAGCGTTCTTCTCCCGGGTCATGACACCCGGGGTGATTGTAGTTGTTGTAGACATTTCGCTCAACTTTGTAAGATACTAATCCGCGATAATATTCAAAACGTAAGGCCGTATTTCGAGCAGAAATTGGCGAGGAAATATATGCCACTTACGACCAAGGATGCCACGCCATGTTTCTCAGGCGCTCAGTCAGGCCGTTATCTTGGCCGCAAGCCGGGGAATTAAAGTTGGCCGCACGTAACGGCGAGCTCGGCGAGGGCGCGCGATAAAGGCTCCGGGGCTTATCGGGCAGTATCAGCACACGCTGGCCAATGAAAAATGCAGGGAAGAGCTTCTCGGTCACTTTCCTTTAAACTAGACAAATGCCATTGGTTTCGCTGATAAAGTTTCACGCAGCTGATCTGGGGGGACCCACTAGAATTCGGTATCTCAGGCTCGACGGAGATTGGAGTAACGATTAAGCTACAAAGAAAATATAGATATTAGTAGAGGCCATTTTCAATTCCAACCACATCGCGTACTTCACCCGCTCCCGGTGTATGACCATGGACGAAATGTCGAAGGTAGACGCTTCAAAGTTTTCCTCCCTTGACGACTTGGAGAAGAAAGATAATGCCTCGGTCGCTATTGCTGACCAGGCCTCCGTTCCCGAGTATGAGCGTTTCCTGCACTTGGAAAACACACTCAGTGGCCAGGCGAAGAAAAAGCTCATTCGAAAACGTATGTTACTGGAGTGTACCGAGAATGAACATTGTGGCTAATTGTCCCGGTAGTCGATCTCCGCCTGCTCCCAGTACTTAGCTTTCTATATCTTATGTGCTCATTAGACAAGTCTAATGCCGGAAATGCGAAGGTATGATGAGGCTTAAAATGAATTCTATCATCTTTTCTAGTCAGTCTAACTTTGGTCTAGTTGTTCGGTTTTCTTGACGATCTCGGTATGAGTGGCACCCAGTACAACCTAGCATTGATGTACTTTTTCTTCACATATGGCCTTTTTGAGCCCGTCTCAAACATCATGCTTCGTCGAGTCGGACCTAAGATTTGGTTCCCGGTTATTGTCACTCTATGGGGTTTGATCACTACATTGACCTCCCAAGCGAACAGCTACGGCGGCTTTGTCGCTATTCGCTTAATGCTCGGTATCACCGAGGCAGGTCTCTACCCCGGCGCCTATTTCATCCTTTCGATGTGGTACACTCCTAAAGAGATCGGTACCCGAATGGCCATATTTTACGGTGCAAACACTACAGCCGGTGCTTTCGGTGGAGTGATCGCCTATGGGGTCGGAAATCTAGATGGAAACTTAGGCTGGAGAGCTTGGAGATGGCTATTCCTCATTGAGGGCTGCATCACTATGTTTGCCGGCTTGGCTTGCATTTTTTGTTTGCCGTAAGTGTCCCGGGCGCTGTTTATTCTCAGTGACACCCTTGCTAACTTTCGTCTTTAGTGCCTTCCCCCATCAATACGAGGAAAAGAAAAACTCCAAGTGGCTGACTCCAGAAGAATTGGAGTATGCATCACTGCGTGTCAAATTTGCGAACGGCCCGGCGTCTGCCACATACAAGTTCCGCTGGAGCGATGTGATTGCTGCTGCTAAGGATAGGAAGACTTATTTCATGTGAGTTTGCAATCACATCATACAACACTTATATCGCTGACGTTGAATAAAGGATGATGCTATTCTGGTGGGGTGGATCAGTTCCCACATACTCCCTGTCTTATACTCTTCCAACAATGGTCAAGAACCTGGGATATAGTGCTGTCAAAGCTCAAGCTTTAACAACTCCACCATACATTTTCGCGACCATCGTTTGCGTGGCTGTCGGATACATCAGCGATCGGAAGCAGAATCGCTTCTTTTGCATCATGGGGGCATACGCACTTGGTCTCATGTGAGTGAACTCGCGATAACAGGTTAAAGCGATGACTAACAGCTCCAGTGGAATTATCATTCTTTGGATCACTACCCACTATCCTCACCTTCCAGGTGTGAGCTACTTTGCCATCTTCCTTGCCGCAGCTGGCTACTCTGCTCAAGCCCCCATCGTGAGATAGCCTTGGCAATATGATTAAAATGCAGACAGTTTCGCTAATATAATTTATTAGGTTGGAGCTTGGACGAGTTCAAACATCCTCAACCCTTCCAAACGCGCCGCAGCAATCGGTCTTCTCATGCTCTTCGGCAGTGTCGGCGGCGGCAGCATTGGGTCCAACATTTACATTTCCAGTGAGGTTAGTGAAGCGTCGCGATTTCGCTTCTGCAAATTTCGGGGATCTAACGTATTTCCAGGCTCCTGTGTATCCTTTAGGATTTGGTTTTTCGGTCGGCGCGACCGTATTAGGCGCCATGATCCCAGCCACTATTCATTGGTATCTGATGCGCAAAGAGAACAAGAAAAGGGAGAAATTAGACATTGGGCAGATTGAAGGCAGATATTCTACGGAGGAGCTGGCAGAAATGGGCGAGGATAGTCCTCTTTTTAGATACGTGCTTTAATTTACCAAGAATTTGGACGTTCAATTGCTCCTAATGTGGGTGATCTTTCAACGACATATAATACAGTCATAGCATTGCAAGTTTTCAATATTTTTTGTGCCCAGGTGACGATTAATTTTGCTTTTCGTCGAAGTGTCCAGAGCAGCAGATATATTTTTCAAACCAGACTGTAGCCCTACTATTTTCAGAAATCACTACAAGCAGAGGGTAAATTGCAAGCAAGGTCTGGTGCCCACGATGCCCCCACGCTTATCGCTCGCGTTGACCGCGCGCCCGAGCTGTTCCCCGGCCAGCTTATCTCTTATCGCTATCAGGCACACTCGTGTCATTGCGATAGAATAATAGTAACTAGTACCTCGCGTTGTAGCATTGCTTTAATACAAAAATGATTTTAGAGCTCGAGGGTACCCAATATTGAACTTCTACTAGAAGACGAACGACATGATGAGCGACATGCGACCTTTACCGACCGGGATCTACACCCCGCTTCCTTGTTTCTTCAAAGAGAATGAAGATCTTGGTATTGCCTTCTAGACATCTTTGAAGATATAATTGCTAATAATCTTATAGACCTCGAAGCTTTTCAGAGCCATGTTAAATGTATGATGTCCGGGCCGGGAATTTGAGTCTTGCTAATCGAAATTCAAAGTCATCGCCAACGGTGGGACGATTCCGGTGATCTCTGGATCTATGGGCGAAGCCGTCCATTTGGTAAGGGAATCGCTCATAATGCTCGTGGATGGTTTTAAAAACTAAAAGTTCATTTGATATAGAGCCCCGAAGAACGAAAGGAACTTATTCAAGCCGCACGAGCCGCTCTTGATACCATCAATCTGCACAGCGTTCCGATCATTGCGGGAACGGGAGCTGCCAGCACCCGAGAGTCAATTAACCTCTGCAAAGATGCTGCTGAAGCTGGGGCCGACTATGTGATGGTTATTCCCCCTGGATACTATGCAGGACCGCTGAACTCGAATACCAAGGCCATTATGAGCTTTTTTGCCGACATCGCAAATGCATCGCCCCTGCCTGTGTGCGTCAAGACTCGACACATCATCTAACTTGTCATCACTGACTGGTAGTAGTATTGTGTACAACTTCCCCGCTGTGTCTGGAGGAATTGATATGGATAGTGACCTGATTGTGGAAATTGTGAAATCTTCACCGAACATCTGTGGTGCTAAGCTGACGTGAGTAATGGCCCATGGAGATTCTCGTAATGATGAATATGTCTAACATTGGGGCCTCGAAAGATGCGCCAACGTCGGAAAATTGACTCGCATTATGGGCCAAGTGTCGACTCCCGAGTTTCAAAACCAGTATCCTCGGTCCACTGCGACTCCATTCCGTGCAATTGATGGCTTCATTGACTTCTTGTTGCCATCAATCTCAGTAGGAGCAGCGGGCGCTATCAGTGGATTGCCGAACATTGCGCCTGTAAGCAGTTTGACATATGGTCATTTCAAATCGCAGACTAACAACACGTTCGCAGAAATCCTGCGTAAAATTATGGACCCTTTGCCAAGATCCTGGATCTGCTAAAGAGGCAACCGAGCTACAAAACCTCATTGCCCTTGCTGACGGCGTAGCACTCAAAATTGGAGTAAGTGTTTTGGATTCTGGGACGTTTAGCCGGCAACGCCTAGCTGACAATCTCGGATAGATCGCGGGAATGAAGAAGCTCCTCAATCGCCACTTTGGCTATGGAGACAAGCCTCGTCGGCCTCTCTTACCCATGGATGATCAGACAGCGGATAAGGCATTCGACAACCAATTTTTCAAAGCCCTTTTGTCTCTCGAAGCCAGCCTGTGAAGCACTCAGGGGTGCCGCGTGGGGAAGAGAAGGAAGGATAAAGCCGGGGCATCGGGAACAAGCCGTGTCGACTGATAAGCCGTAGATAAGCACTCTTTATCGCCTTTCTGTCACTCTTTGTCTGTTCCTTTCTGCATGTCATGAATCACGGTCGCAATGAACATTTCTGCTTCTGCTTCTAATACCAATGGCCGTTCATACAAATCTCGAAAATCACGACCCTGCGACTTCTGTCGCTACCGTAAAGTCACCTGTGACATGCCCAACGGCCCTCCGTGCCATCGGTGTACCAAAAAGAATCAGGCATGCACGTTCGAGGAGGGGCCGGGCCCTCGAAAAAGAACAAAGATTGCAGACATTTTTCCAGATGCTCTAGAAGGATATGAAGAGACGGACTTGTGGGCACAGATTCTTGCTGATGCCCCTTCAGCTTCGAATCAGCGGGAGAATGACCCCGAGCAGGAGAGGGTGTCGCCGCGCGGGGGCATGGAGTCTGCGACCTATGAGAACTATGTCAATTTTCCATTGGGCAGCCTAAGCCCACGAAGCGACATGCAGAGCGTGAATCACAGTATTTCGACTTCCAGTAGCCCCAATATGCCCATGTCCCCTGCGCCCATCGGAATAATGCCATCGGATAATGTTGCGTCGCCAGAAAAGACTTCCTTGTCCAGTCAGTCTCTCGAATACATACCAAATGCCTTCAGCTTCTATATCGGCCCGACCGGAGTTTCCGACATACACGTCCTCAGCAATCAGCCATACGATAGCCATAACGTCTCTCTACCCAAGGTCCATGGCCTGCGATATCGGATTATGGACTCATCGACCGGAAAACCTGACAACCAAAATCCTACTCCCCGAACTGTTTTTGGAATCACCGACCACACTCTCATAGACAAAGCACAACCAAGATTGAACCCAAGGGAGTTACAAGACGCATGGGCTCGCTTGTGGGCAATGGTGGAACCAACAGCTGCATGGCACTTGATACACCTATACGCACGCTACGTGGATCCCTACTTCCCGATTATTTCTAAACACCAAATACCAAATTCCCCACCTGAAATCAGCACTATGCCACTTGGGCTTCTAACAGCCATGTGTGCGACTGCATTGCCTTTCATCATGTATGATGAAACACTTTACGCCCTTTTATTACATCCACCGCAGGCGGAGGACTTATATCAACTTTCATGGCTCGCGCTTTCCCAGGAACTTCACGCCCCCTCAATTGCCACTCTGCAAGCTTGTCTTCTTCTGCAACAGCGACTACCAACCAATATGTATCTATCCGATACCGCATTTGCCTGGACTCTCGTTTCCACGGCTTTGTCGGTGGCTCAAACCATTGGTCTCCATCGAGACCCAGCAGGCTGGGAATCTCTACCTAGATGGGAACGGAATCTCCGCCGACGTGTGTGGTGGGGAACCTTTATCATGGAAAAATGGGTAGCTTTTGCGCGCGGAATGCCCAGCCACCTTCATGACGATGACTACGATGTATCCGCCCTCACACGAAACGATTTCGAAGATAGCCTATCATCGCAGAGTCTTAACACTCAAACGCATATATATCACCTAGCAACTTTGACTTATATACTGTCTGATATTCAACAGGCTTTTTACAGTGTTAAGGCAGTTTCCAAAACGTCTAATGACCTGGCACACTCCTTGGACGTGGCTCGTCCGATCCGAGCGCGGTTAAAGGAGTGGCGAGACACGCTGCCAATCCATTTGAAACCAGAATCAGACAGCACGCATAATTCTGCGGTCTGCCTAGGAGCCGACGAACTGGACGGCAATGGGTCGCTTTATTTGTGCTATATCGTCACCCATGTCGCTTTGATACGAGCGCTGCTTCGACCGTTAAGCCAGTGGCCAGGAATGGCTTTGAGTGACCCGAAAAATGCGGAGGCAACATTCAATACGGTAAAGGCCGTCATCAAGGGTGCTCTGCTTTGTGTGAAAGAGTTTGTGGAGTTTGTAGAGAAGCTCACCGGGGCACAGTGGAATTCATTCTGGCATAGCTGTGAGTGTTCCCAGCCACCTTTTCGCACACCAGTCTAACAAAGCCACTAGGGAGCCGACCGAACTTCGCGATTGCTGGAACATTCATGGTTCATCTACTGAACATCGTGAAGGCGAAACAACGCCCTAATGATCGATTGGGTCTTGTGAGCAGCGTTTACAATTTTGACGAAGACTATATTGAGCTCCAAGAGTGGGTGCGAAGATGGAAATGGACGACTCGTATCTCTGCAAATGGTGCAGCAGGATCGAAAGGACTGACGAACCTAGCGTTCATTAAAGTGGAGGCTCTTATGGGAAACGTATCACAATACTAAATATTCAAAGACCTAAATAATAGACATATTCACATTGCATTACAAATAACTGGCCAGCGTTGTTTTTAACAGAGGTTAAGCATCATCCGACCCTCATCCTTCGCACACTCCCCATCGTCTTCCTCAACCAAGCTGGGAATAGGTACATTCGCAAGAGGCGTCAAACGGAAAGCATGTCTCCTTGATCCCGCAGCGTAATCCAGCGTCTGCGAATGCTGCGTGACTCGCTGGTCCCAGATAACGACTGTGCCCGGCTCATATCGCACGCGGCAACAGAAGTCGTGACCACGATTGATGTGGTCAAAGAGAAATTTCAGAAGATAATCCGACTCCTCATCATCCCATCCCACGATACTTTGCGTGTAGGAAGAGTTGACAAAGAGCGCCTTCTTCTTAGTAACTGGGTGGACTACTACCACAGGGTGAATTGAGCGAGTAATTCCCCGACGCAGCACGGCACTGTCGCCGTTATCACGAATCTCTCGCATGACGGGGTTTGCAGTGGTGTGAATGGCTTTGAGACCCTCGAGGCGTTTACGGAAAGATGGGGAAAGACGTTCGTAGGCACGGGTCATCTTTTTTTCGGTCGCATTAGCAATGCTTGAAGTAGATGCTAGCGGAAATAGACTTACACTGGAAATGATGGTATCGCCGCCTGCTCCTGGTGGGGACTCCAGCATGCAGAAGAATGTAGCACCTGGAGGCTGAGTTTCAGGGGACTGGTCGACATGGAATTGGACAGGACTCTTTCGTGCCCATGATTTGCGGATGCGTAGATCTCTGTACACGATAGTATTCAGGTTAATAAATGCCCATATATCGGGTTGCGGATATAAAACCAAACCAGGAAGAGGGGCTGGACTAACTCTTTCGAATCGTAGACAATAACAAACTCAACCGGGCCGTTCTGTGGATGGGGCATCCAGCCGTGCTTGTGTAGAGGTCCGAAATGACTGGTGATAATGTCAACACTGATATTTCTTCAGAGATATCGCGTCACTTACGAAGCTATTTCTTTTTGTTTCTCAAACCCCAAGTCGGTGAATTTCTGGTCGCGAAATACCAAACATCCTCGCTCTGCGCACATGAGCGCAAGCTCATCAAGCCCTTCTTTGGAGATATCGGACTATTTATGGTTAGCTGGTATAGCGAAAGGAACGCATTTAATCGCTTACAATTTGAACTCCTTGTAGTTCAGTTCCGCAATGGGGGCTAAGTTCTACCACTTTTGACGCATTCTTCAGAAGGCTTGAGAATGTCGGATCGGCATTGTGGCCAGGATCCTTGTGTTCAAAGGGACCAACTGGCTCGACCTTCTCGAGAGGATCGTAGAACGCTATTCAAATATTAGCATGGTTTGTGAATTAGTTGTTAAATCACAGGTACGTACGCAAGTAGTCAGGATACAGAGGAGCCTTTTCTTCAACCGTTTCAGATACCATTTTGTCTATGTTCTCTTACTATTCGAAGAATGCATAGGAGAGCTTCATTTCTGAGTAGATAAATATACTCGTGTTTCCATGTTGAAAAATTGTTTTTTCCCTGCCCGATGATCTGGATCGCGGGGAAACTGGCCGTTGTCTAACTTGGCCGTTGGCTGTGGCGGCCAACGCTAAAGCGGCTAAATTTTAGCTGATCTTTATCAACCATTGCGGGGAAACGGGGAAGATAAGCACCAAGGTTTAGACTCTGATTGGATCGAAAAAAGACAAGACTTGAGTAGTGATAAGCCTATCACTAAGACGCTATCTGATAAGAGTCAGTGCGAAAGCAGTTTACGAGATACGCGTACTCCAAGATGCGATATATGGAAGCTTGCGACTAACGGCCATCTGATGGTCAACTTGAAACTAATGCAAGCCATTGCTACCAAGAATATGGGATCAGATGAAATGACAACTGCCGAGGAGGCGAAGGGTCATACGATCACTGCCGATGCCGCTGTGAAGGCCATTCAAGCTGGGCGAAAGAAAGATGTCGACATTGCAGCTCAAATTATTTCTGATTATGCCGATCAAAATGGCGGCGACACATGGTCTGTGGAGGAAGAGAAAAAGTTGATTCGTCGGATTGACTGGAGGCTGATCCCTACTGTATGGCATTCACGTAAAAGAAAGTGGAATATGAGAAAGGCTGCTAACAAAAGATCACTTGACAGTTATTCATTTGCGCAACTCTGTCCGGTCTTGACAAGACAGCTATTTCGGCAGCTGCGATTTACAATATCAAATCCGACTTGAATCTCACCGGTAATCAGTACTCATGGATTGGCTCAGCGCCTTTCTTCGGAGGGCTTGTCTTTATGGGCCCATCTGCATACATGCTGCAGAAGTAAGTTTGAACTGACTCAGGAAGATATATATAGAATCTGATGAGAAGTAGGGTCCCGGCCGTTCCATATTTCGCGTTCAATGTACTCTGCTGGGGTATCCTTGAGATGTGTATGGCAGCTTGCACAAACTTTGGAGGCCTCTTTGTATGTCGCTTCTTGCTGGGAGGCTGCGAGTCTTTGCTTATCCCTGCCGTCACCTTGGTTGTCTCCATGTGGTATCGACCTGAAGAGCAGCCTAAGAGAAATAGGTCGGTTCCCATTTTAGGACACTCAGAATGATGACTAACGTGGCCCAGTATCATTCTCAATGTTGTTGCTCCCATCATAAACGGGTTTGTTGCCTGGGTGGTTGGATATTACAAGGGTTCCTTCGAGACTTGGAAGATCATCTTCCTCCTAGTCGGCGGAGTCACTATATTGAGTGCCGTCATGGTTTATCTGATCCTGTATGCGAACTTACATCGAAATGCAAAGAGCCATTGCTAACAATTAAAAGCCCGAATAACCCTCTTGAAGCAAAATTCTTAACACCACGTGAGAAGTTTATTATCATCCAGAGGAAGGCAGCTGACAACACCGGAATTGAATCTAAGACTTTCAAAATGGAACAAGTTTGGGAAGCTGTGTTGGACATCAAGACATGGCTTATTTGGATCGCAATCGCTGCCTTGCAAGTGCCCAATGGTGGACTAACGACATTCAATACTATCATTATCTCGGGACTGGGATTCGACTCCCTGCAGACTTCTCTCTTAGCCATGCCTCCTGGTGCAATGAGCACCCTGTCTGGTATCGGTCTATCTTATCTAGCTGCTACGACAAGAAAATACCGCACCCCTATCATCACAGTTTCGATTTTGCTGCCCCTTCTCGGGGCTGTCCTATGTTATGCTTTGCCAAGATCCAACCTTGCAGGTCAGC
>JAOYNU010000009.1:88571-172209 GCA_026745395.1 Tympanopsis confertula | reverse complement strand
TCGGTATTTATAAGTAAATAGTAGTCTAGTTTTTACGACCTCCTATTTATTAAAAGAAAGTTAAGTATTAATTTCTATCCCTAGACTAATAAGTAAATAGAGAGGTAAAATTAGGTCTTAGAATAGTATTTTAAAAACTACTATTCGAAGTACTAAAATAACTAGGATAATTAACTACTACTAGCTTAAGCTATATATAATACGTCTAAGTATTCGGTAATAAAATAAACCCTAGCGAAGCTTTTATTTAGTTATAAGCTATATATACCTTATAATACTATAGAAATACCGTATAAGTACGCCGAAGAAGTAGAGAACCGAGCAGAGATAATAGTAAAAGATAAAGACCTCGTAAAAGAAACTCTATTAAAAGTATAGGTATTTATATCTCGATATTATAATAAAAAGCGAAAAAAGTACTCTTTCTAGGTTAACTAATAGGTTCTATTAAATACGAAAAATATTAACCTCCTATAACTATATCGAAAACTAGGACTTAAATAAATAAGCTTATATTAAATTAAGTTAATTAAGTTATCCGGAAACGCCGTCGAACTAGACTTTCTACTAATAATACGTATTTATAGCGTATTTAATATATAAAGCTTTAAACTTTATATCTATAAGCTTAACGAAACCCTAGAGATACTATTAGATAACTTTTTTAATAGAGAAACTATATATAAGGTCGATTTTATTATAGACTATAAAAGTAATAGAAAGAATAGGCTATATAGAGTAAGATAATTAGGATATAATAAAGACGAAAATACCTAAAAACCCTAAAAATACTTTAATAATAAAAATATAATAAGAGTATAAGGAAAAATAAAGAAAATTTTAAAAAAGAAGTAGGGCGTAAATTATAGAATAAAAGTCTATAGAGGTACTATAAAAATACCGCTATAATATAAGAAAGAATAATACGATAAAATAATATATTATTAAAAGCTATATAATAAGGTTATACTTATTATATAATTAGCTAATAGGCTATACTTATTAGATATTAGAAGAACGGCCCCCGGCTCCTAGAGCCCCGGAAGTACCCCTAATATTTTTACCCTTATTTTTATCCTTATTCTTATTTTTACCCCTACTTTTATTATTATTAATTAGACTTATTAGATAATTAAAATAACTATAAATACGCTCTATATACTTATCTAATACCTCTAGTAGAGTCCTAGTAATATAGTACTCTAAACCCTCGAGATAGTCTTAGAAATTATTATTATTATTATTACTATTATTATTATTACTATTATTATTATTACTATTATTACTACTACTACTTCTCTTATAGATCCTAGTAGTATCCGTAATAGTCCTTATAGCTAGTATACTAAGACGGGGGAAAAGGGCTTATATAGCGAATTTTTTATTTATATTAACTTAGTAATAACTATAGAACTAATCCTAGGTATCGGTAATCTCGGGGCTAGATATCTAGTTATAGTAGTACCCGCTACGGCTACCTATATATTAGTAGTACTAATACTTAGTTAAATATATTAGAAGACGTATATTAGTAGTATATCTAAAGTATATAGATAAAATAAAATATATATAACTAAAAGGAATAAGATATCGCTAGTATCTAGCGGTATTAGTCTAATAACCCTAGTCTATAAGTTTTTAGATATACTAGGTATATAGTAGAATATTCTTAGAGAGCTTAAAAATACTATATTAATAAAGAGAGATACCGTAAGAAAAAGTTAGTAAAAAGTATACTATATAGGGCTTATAATCTCGTATCGAGGATACGGAGGAGGAGTAGCTACTATACGAGCCGACTACTTAATATTATACTAAAGTATAGGTATAATACTATTATTATTATTATTATTTTTACTTTTAGAAACTAATAATAGATAATATAGCGAGTTATAAGTATTATTAGTAATAATATTAGTAGAACTATACTCTCCCGGTATCGTTATAATACTTTTAACTACTTCTACTTTTTTCCTAGCCGCCTCTTTTTTCTTATTCTTTTTTTCTTTCTACTTAGCCTCCTCCTCGTTCTTCTTATATACTATTTCTTCTATAGCTTTATAAATAAGTACTAAATAAGATATAATAATAATAATACCGGTACCGAAAAGAAAGAAGATAAATAAGAAAAACCTACGAGAAAGAAAAGAAAAAAAGAAATATAAAAAAAAGTTATAGGATTTAAATAAAAAAGCTATACTATTATTATAAAAACTTATATAAAATAGAAAGAGTACTTATTAAACTAGCCCTTAACCCCTAGAAGAGACTAAAAAAGTATTATATATTACTAACCCCGAGTTCTACGAAGTATCCTTCTACTTTAAAAAAAAAGTTATACGATATACTAACTATATTTAAATTATATTATAATAATATTTTCTTAAAAGGATAAATATTAAATTATAACTACTATATATAGTAAGTATATTAGGGCGACCTACTAGTAGAAGGGGTACTTTATTATAGACTAGTACGAGTATAGTATAATAGATAGTATTAGCTAGCTATATAAAGGATAAAAAGGGTCTTAAATAAAGCCTATAAGCTAGGGATATAGTCTAAAGGTAATAAAAGAAGTAGTTAGGAGGTATATACCTATATAAAGATAAAAGGGGAACCTACTAGAAGAAAGGGATCTAATTTCTTATAAAAATTATACTACTATTATTACGATAGAAGCTTTAATTAACTATATTTTATCCGTACCTTATCTATACCTTATTTACGATATCTATACGTATTAGGATTACGACGCCTTTACTCTCTAACTTACGGACCCCAATCATTAAAAGGCCTAACAACTATATTATATATTATATATTTTATACTATACTATATACTATACTATATACTTACTATACTATATACTATATATTATATACTATATACTATCCTATATATTATATACTATATACTATTTTATATACCATTTTAAGCCGTTTTAGCTGTATTTTTATAGTATTTTTTACGGTATTTTCTACCCCGATATGTTAGTATTATTAGCGCGAATATCGTAATACTGGGAGATGTTATAATCGAGGTTCCACTGTATTTCGCACAAGTAAAGTAGAAATCATCACGTGACTCTGATCGCAGTGAAGACGGGGCACGAACCAGCTACAGCTAAAGTTCAGAGCGTCTGTGACGCAAGCGACAACAAAAGACATCCCGCTTAGACATCTCACCAAGACCTCGCGTGGCAACGAATTCAAGTCTGTGGATCTGTCCATGTTGCGACTATAATATCTATCTACGCCCTTCTAGAACTACCAACCACCCACCGCGAACAACCCGGTTCACATCTTGGTTCCCTCTACCTTGCAAGCACCTTGTCTTGTACCAACGCCTCCTGCCACGGTTGCCATCCCGACTTTGGGCGTCGCAATATCGCCGTCACCAGAATCTCCCCCTTTCCCGCCAGATTTCTTGCCTGGCTGCCGGGCTATATAACCACCACCTACGATGAGCGGCTCTTTTACCACGCCGGGCGGCATTTCGGATCCCGCTCTGATCACGTACGTCCAGACCGCCTCCTCCACTTCTTCTCCTGCTAACAGCTTTGGATTGCAGTCTCGTCAACAAACTCCAAGATGTTTTTACCACTGTCGGCGTCAACAACCCCATCGATCTGCCTCAGATAGTCGTCGTCGGCAGCCAGTCCAGCGGCAAGAGTTCGGTGCTGGAGAATATCGTGGGTCGCGACTTGTACGTTCTCCGCCGCCACCAACGACGTCTTGCATGCAGTCCAGGCCGCTAATACCGTCTCAATCAACTTAGTTTGCCGCGAGGCTCTGGAATCGTTACCCGCCGCCCACTCGTCCTGCAACTCATCAACCGTCCCGCCGCCGAGATCAACGGCTCAGAAGAGAAAGTTGACAAAAGCAACGACAGCGAGGCCAACGCCCACGAATGGGGCGAATTCTTGCACGTGCCGGGGCAGAAGTTCTTCGACTTCAACAAGATACGGGATGAGATCACAAGAGAAACCGAGGCCAAGGTTGGGCGGAATGCAGGCATCTCACCGGCCCCAATAACGCTGCGCATCTACTCGCCCAACGTCTTGACCCTCACGCTTGTCGACTTGCCGGGCCTCACCAGAGTCCCCGTTGGCGATCAGCCGCGGGACATCGAACGCCAAATCAGGGACATGGTTCTCAACTACATCTCCAAGGCCAACGCCATCATCCTTGCCGTCACGGCCGCAAACGTCGATCTTGCAAACTCGGACGGCCTCAAGCTCGCGCGTGAAGTTGACCCCGAGGGCCAGAGGACCATCGGTGTGCTCACAAAGGTCGACATCATGGACCAGGGCACCGATGTGGTGGATATCTTGGCAGGTCGCATCATCCCCTTGCGGCTGGGCTACGTCCCGATTGTGAACCGCGGCCAGCGCGACATTGACAACAAAAAGGCAATCGCCGCCGCGCTCGAGGCCGAGAAGAACTTCTTCGAGAACCACAAGTCCTACCGCAACAAAAGCGCATTTTGCGGCACCCCCTACCTTGCCCGCAAACTCAACCTGATCCTCATGATGCACATCAAACAGAGCCTCCCGGACATCAAGGCCCGCATCGCAAGCTCCTTGCAAAAGTACACGACAGAACTCGAGAGCCTGGGTCCGTCGCTGCTCGGGAACAGCTCCAACATGGTGTTCAACATCATAACCGAGTTCACCACCGAATGGCGGACCGTCTTGGAGGGCAACAGCACCGAACTGTCGTCCACGGAGCTATCCGGAGGCGCCCGTATCAGCTTTGTCTTCCACGAGCTCTACTCAAACGGCGTAAAAGCCGTGGATCCGTACGACGTGGTCAAGGATCCCGATATCCGCGTCCTCCTCTTCAACTCGTCCGGTCCGTCGCCCGGTCTCTTTATCGACACCTCGGTGTTTGAGCTCATCGTCAAACAACAAATCAAGCGTCTGGAGGATCCCAGTCTCAAATGTGTCTCTCTTGTCTATGACGAGCTGGTGCGCATCCTGGGACAGCTGCTCGGGAAACCGGTGTATAGGAGATACCCTCAACTGAAGGAGAAGCTGCACGCCGTGGTGATTGCTTTTTTCAAAAAGGCCATGGAGCCAACAAACAAGCTCGTCAAGGACTTGGTGTCAATGGAAGCCTGCTACATCAACACAGGACATCCCGACTTCCTGAACGGCAACAGGGTTAGTGGGGGAGTCGTGCGCCCTCTGCGAGCTGAGACCGAAGCTGACAAAATCTTGGCAGGCCATGGCTATCGTCACGGAACGCTACAACCCCAAGCCGACGCCTGTGGACCCCAAGACGGGCAAGGCGCTCCCGGCATCCGGTAGGGCAACGAGTCCCACAATACCGGATGCCGGCGACTCAAACTCGGGCTTCTTTGGCAGCTTCTTCGCCGCCAAGAACAAGAAAAAGGCGGCGGCGATGGAGGCTCCCCCTCAAATATTGAAAGCCTCGGGCACCTTGTCCGAGAGGGAAAGCATCGACGTCGAGGTCATCAGTAAGCATTTTGCGTGCGCCTTGCGAAGCCCTGTTGCATACGCCTGCTGACGCAATAAACAGAACTTTTGATTCAATCCTACTTCAACATCGTCAAGCGCACCATGATCGATATGGTGCCCAAGGCCATCATGCTCAACCTCGTCCAGTAAGTCGGTCCGAGCATGTGTGTTGGGAGCAGTGCTGACGTTGTCGCAGGTTCACAAAGGACGAGATGCAGAAGGAGCTCTTTGAAAACATGTACCGCAGCGAAACGTTTGATGATCTTCTCAAGGAGAGCGACTTCACCATCCGCCGGCGGCAGGAGTGCCAGAAGATGGTGGAATCGCTATCACGTGCAAGCGAAATTGTTAGTCAGGTCCAGTAGAAACAGCATGGGAAGGGCAATGCATCGGGGGGCACGCTAGAGCCAGTGAAACGGACTTGTCTTCAAAGCAAACCGTTCTATCTGATACAGGATTCGTTTTCAATATACCCTCAAACTCTATTTGTCTCTTCTCCCCTTTGGCTGGCGCTGTACCTATCCGAGGTTCAAACCAGATGCATTAAGCCTCGCTATACCGTGAGGACCACACCAAAGGCGATAATTCTTGACATTTATAGGATTCATCATCTACGAGTACAGGAACTGACTGCCCTAGGCTAGATCATATATAAGTCTTAGTATACGGACCTTTACTTTACCGTAAGGACTACACTAAAGGCGATAATTCTTAATATTTATAGGATTCATTATCTACGAGTACAGGAACTAACTGCCCTAGGCTGGATCATACATAAGTCTTGGTGTACGGACCTTCACTTTACCGTGAGGACCACACCAAAGGCGATGATTCTTAATATTTATAGGACTCATCATCTATGAGTATAGGAACTGACTACCCTAGGCTAGATCATATATAAGTCTTAATATACGGACCTTCACTTTACCGTAAGGACTATACTAAAGGCGATAATTCTTAATATTTATAGGATTCATCATCTACGAGTACAGGAACTGACTGCCCTGGGCTGGATCGTACACAAGTCCTGATGTACGGACCTTGATTGTAAAGATACGGCTTTCAGAGGCAAAGGTCTGTAGCAATACTAGTTTGGGTAATAACCAGGATGGACATAAAGACTACAGACTCTGATATAACTAGGACTGACTACTCCAACATGCCAAATCAGTAGGCGCCGTTGGTGAGGTGGATGATTTGATGTCCTCACACAAGACCTTTGGACCAAAAGATTATACACAACGCCGTTGGGAACCTATTCTTGAATGTTGGACACAGAGGCAATGATCTTGTCATTACCTCACGCTTATCCCTCCGGGAGACACCCCAAGTTCCCCAAGTCCATCTTGCCTCCTCCAAAAGTAACCGTTTGTTCCGTTAGTGAGGCCGGGTACAGTTGGCGGATACATCCCATCTTCGACCCGTTCGTATATTTCCGAGCCATCTGCGTGGGCGCTCATACTAGAGTGACCGTAGGGATCTTCCTGGGTTGGACCTGTTGCCCTCTGTCTACGTCCTTTCCACCTGGCTCTTGGAGTTAGCATGGTTTGTATATGGTCCGGGACTGACGCCATAAACATATCGGATTTCCCAGGTGCAAGCTCCCCGTTTCGAAGAGCGTCTAGCTGCTCTTTTATTATCGGACGTAGATGGTTGCGGCTATTGGCTACAGACGCCATCTGTGGCGGCGAAACGTTCTCTGGGGCCCCGCTGTATAATCTATCAGATCTTTGTGATGACCTTGTAGACTTCCCGAGTCTATTCTCGCGATTCTGCGATGATTTTCTAGTCTGCCGAATACTCATTTGTGACTGCCCAGCCGAGAGGCTTCCAGGCTGCAACCCGCCGTTGGTGAAAGGCAAGTGATCATTATCAGGCACCAAACCATCGAGTTGCTGATGCGAAAAGTTATGTTCGCCTGGTCTGGACATCTGCGGACCCATATGCTGCTGCGCTTGCGAATTATTAAGAGGATAATGACTATTCGGGTTCATGTGCTCCCGAGGCACTGGTCCGTTGTTGTCGGAAAGACTTTGGTGTCTACCCCCCCCCTGGTAGCCAGTGATCCTGGAGGGCTCATGCAATGATTGAGCATGGCCGTGTATCCTATGGCCTTGATTGGTGGCATCTGGACGCCCATGATGTGGTTGCATGACAGAAAGGCCTGATGGAACTGATGCCATTTTGCGCCCCCGCCTCCTGATTCCCCTCACGAATCTTTCCGCCTTCTGCATTATCGGGTCTGTGTTTATGCCAACGTTGCCAGATGGGGGAATTCGCCCATGTGAATTGGGGGGGGGGTTGGCTGCTGCCAGAGAAGGATGAGTATCAAATGGTTGAATCCGGTGCCCATAGATGCTGCCCTGAGCGGCCGCCGCTTGTTCGTGCGATTTCTTGTGACTTCTTTTTTTAAGCGTCAACTTACCTGGACGACTCTTTGTAAACTGCTTTCGACGTCCAGAAGTCCCCGGACCATGGATTTGTGGTGACAGGCCCGGAAAAGATGATATGTGTTCCATATCAGTAGGCTCATTACCCCGATTTCCGTGAGTGGAGGGATTACTCGAATGCTTGTTCATGTCCACAGGCGCTTGAATATCAGGGTGATGACCACCAGGCTGTGATGATGTATCACTCATTCCACTCACTGCGCTGTCAGTATCCCATTTTTGTTCCTTTGAACCCGGATCCCCGGTCCTGGCAATCTTTGCGCTTGTTGAACGATGACTGTTGTCTCTTCTAGGCTGTGATAATGTATCACCCGTTGACACTCCGCTGTCAGTATCCCAGTCTTGTTTCTTTCGATCTTGATTCCCGAACATGGCATGAATGTTTGCGTCTGTTAAAGGATATATCTTGTCTCCAGTTGATGTGGTGTTGGCCTTTCCTCGTCTATTACTGTTCCTCAACCTTGGTACACCATGTTCGATTGAGGTTTCGTGAGGCCTCATATGCTCTTGATTGGAGACATAGTCCTGGAGATCAATATTGTCATAGTCATCATCATGTCCATTTCTGTCAATGACCCCAAAAGGCCCTTCATTGCCACTAGGGATCTGCGGATATGTCTCGTGGCCTTCTGCTCGCTGATGTGGACTTTTATTTTGAAGTCCGGACTGGAAGCTCGTTTTGGATGGCCTCGCCATATCGACGACAGTCAGTCGTTATTATGTTTTAAACCTCTGTATGTCTTCACCCCTTCACCCCTCTCTTTCCTTGTCGATGGATCTGCAACGCAGTTGGCAGGCCGCTTCTGCGACTTGACTCCTTGATGATATTCGTGGCACCGCTCCGGTCCGAGCAAAGAAAAACAAGGGACGCGCAGAGTGAAGATGCAGCCTACGGCTGTGTGCGAAGATGGACTTGGTCGCGCTGTTGAGCTCTCAAAGTCACCACAGATGCCTTTTTATGTGTGATTTCCAAGTATGTATGAGTCTGGAGGAATCCGACGCGGATGGATTCTGTGAAATGAAACTGCTTGTAAATCTAGAGATTTATTTCTGTTGGCCCCATGGTCGAAGATATGAAGATTCGGAATGGGTGGAAGCCCAGTCTGAGGCCCGGGTAGGACTGATCTTCTAAGGGGCGGTCTGATTACTCTGTACACGAATATCATGTTGCCACCATGTTGGCCGCCTGTTGGGACTTTGGTATCTACCGCGCAAGTTGTCGAGGGTGGGGTCAAAGTCGAAGCCATACTATTTATTTCTAGCCATACTATTTATTTCTACTTCTTTGATATATAAGAATCAACTGGCTGGATACCTACCGTCGCTGCCTAAAATAATCACATCCAAGACTCGTATCTACCAGCGTCTTCTTGCGATGAAATGTAAAAGTCAATATGTAATAGGGGTTACCAACCTCTAGACAAGAGCCTAGACCAGAACAGAGAAGGGAAAAAAAAAACAAGACCCAGGCGACCACCAGTATAGCCAACATACCGTCACAAGACGACCCCTCACCTGCCGAACTATCTGAGGTCAGGGTTGCGCGTCTGGCCCGGCTGTGCCAGGGGTGGGTGGCCCGCGATATCGAGGGCTCGCGATATTGAGGGCTCGCTCCACACCCAACAGTGCAATCTCTTCAATCTTACTTTTCTTCATCTTTTATTCGCTCAGCCAGCCTGTAGCGGGTGGGGCCGTCCAGAGCACAAAACTTGAAAGCCCAACCGTGCCAGCCAGGCCCTCTGTCGATCGATCATAATCGTGACAGCATCGCGATACCCTTGCCTCAAAGAACTGTCTGTAATGTAAATAAGCCCTGTAGAAACATGCCGTCCTGCTGATATCTGGACCCATCCGCTTGGACAAATCATGCCATTTGCACGAACAAGAAATGTGCTCTCAGAGCCTCTCGGGAGCAAGCCCGAGCATCCACTATGACTGATGTTATGCTTGATTGATGGGGGGCAAAGGCCAAAGAAAACGAGGCCATGCAATTATGACTCGAATGCCCACGCAGGCTTGCTCTCATGGATGCGGAATATGAGTAATAAGAAGGCCTCAGAAACGTCCTCACAACTGGAAGCAGATTTGTTCAAGATAGCTGACTAATAATAAAGGACCTCAGCCACTCATCACGCCACAAGTGGCCTTACCGCGTTACGTCAACGTCGCAGCTGATCACCATCGATAGAATAGCGCCGGCCGGCTGGTCTCAGCTCTTTGAAAACGCTCGTCCTTCCCACCAACCAATACGTAGTAGATAGCCCCTCGCTTTCTGAAAAACGTCGAACCTTTTCGCCTGGCATATCATCTCCTATCTGCATCGCAAAGACACCGTCTGTTATCGTCCCCTTGGAAGCCATCCATCATGTGCTCCGCCGACGTCTTTCTTGGTCTTCTGGCCCTTCTTTTTCCTCCTCTTCCAGGTACGTTCTGCCCCATCCCAACACCGACCGCCTCGTTTCAGCCTATGCCAACGTGTGAATCTTTAATCGTTAGTCTGGGTCAAGTGCGGCCTCTGTTCCGTTGACTCTCTGATCAATATCCTGCTCAGCTGTCTCGGCTATGTATGCTTCCCATTCTCCTCAGTCTGTCATACCAGTCCGGTGCATTTGCTAACCGCTTCACACGATACCATGCAGATCCCTGGTCTCCTGCATGCTTGGTATATCATTGTTAAATTCCCCGAGAATAACTACGACTACGAAGTCCTCCCACAACACGTTGAAGGCGGAGGCAACGGGCGCAACGAGCGTGTCACGTATGTCTTCGTCCAGCCACAACCTCAGGGCCTTCCCAAGCCATACGACCACCACGCGCAGTCCCGGCAGCGTCCGCAGCAGCAGCAGAGCTACGGTACCGTGAATGATGCATCCATCGGGTCGTCCTCGGCACCCCAGCAGCAGCAGGACGTGGCGCCGCCCAGCTACAATGATGCAGTGGGAGACCACAAAATCCAAACAAGGGACTAAGGGTGTTTTATTCTATAACCCAAGGGAATCACGGAGTTGGTGGATAGTGTGTCGGTTCTACAGCGAATAAACCCAACAAGACCACGGAGCTGATTTGTGGTGTTGTGGGGCCATCGGCAGAAGTGTGGTGGTTGTGGTTCGACTTGTTTACGGAGAATGTATCTACCTACACCTTATCTGGCGTTTGGCAATAATTGGACCTGGTCGGCGACTGTATATCAGCTGAAGTAACGGATGGCTTTGAGCAAGCAAGCCCTGTCGGCATTGTTGCCAACCCACCTTGCGTCGTCCAAGGGAGCGGAGGCATAGTGGCAGTGCAAATGAGCAGCTGGCTAACGCTAGGACTTGTACAATTGAAATGTTTGCAGAAAAGAAACATCTATCTACCGTCATGCGGGAACTTGCACACTGCCTATGCTGCTAACAAGACATAGCCCGTGGCAGCATTATCTTGTGACGCCCGGGCACAGATCGATCGATGCTTACTCAAAGCCCCCGCCCCATCCATCCAAAGGGATCAAACGTCGTTAAACTCCTTGCTTAGCTCCTTCTCCTCTGCATCCGGATCCAACACTGACGGAGGAGGACGGGGGTTCTCAACTGGCTCCTTGTAGTTTCTCATCAGTTGCTGCGGCAGGAACGTGTGGAAACTGGGAAAAATGCCGCGGCGTTGCTTGACAAATGTAACGCCGACGTTCAAGTCGCATAGCTGTAATCGAAACTTCATGCCCAACCGCATAAGCTGCAGGATGGCGTCGTCAAGCAATAACGTAACGTCGGGCAGAGTTGCAGGATCCGGCTGATCAGGGCGATGGAACCCGTCCTGGATGATGCAGGGCTTGAATACCGCCTTGCCGATGGGTGCCACCACGCCCTTGGGCCCGTCAGGCGGATTGATTCGGAGGCCCTTGAACGCTGCCGTCAGGTCATCGTTTGGACGGTTGATCTCCATGACCTCCAGGTCGCAGAGTCTTTCGTTGACCACGTGGATGCTGGCAGCATCCAGCAGGCGTCTGACTTGTTCGTTGTCCCCGGCAAGAAACACAGCCGCCTCGAAGAATACTCTCGGGTCAAAGCCCTCGGGCACATGGAACCCGTTGGTGAGCTCAACAAAGGTCACGTCCTCCGGCTTGCAGTATAGTTTCTGGGCGGCCAGGTTTAATTGGCCAGGAAACGCCAGAGTGAGTGCGCCCACAAGCGGCAGCTCCTCACGAGCGGTATCGCACAGACGCAGCGCCTTCTTGACATCGAGGCTGTATTCCGGACACACGTCATGCTGAAGAACATATCGTAGGAAGGTCTCGACCACCTTGATGGCGCTGAACTCGCGGGCACCGGCGAGCACCGGCACTGTCTCGGAAAAAAACCCAGCCGCAACACTCGTGAAGTCAACATCCCAGTGCTCGGGCTGGGTATGGTTGTAGTATCGAGCGTTGATATTGCCACCTCGGTGAATAGTGTCGGTGGCGGTAAGGTCCCGGCGCTCCGAGGGCGTCATGTCTCGCAGCTCCGAAGCAAGCATGCCCACGAACTGGCGAGGCGATGTGTCAACGCCGCCGAGGAACAGGTAAGCACTGAAGAACTGCTGAAGCTCCGCGTTAAGGCGGCGTCGGGAGCGAAAGCGCTGTACGCATTCTTCAATGCGACTGT
Organism: Tympanopsis confertula; assembly: GCA_026745395.1. Lineage (NCBI taxonomy): Eukaryota > Fungi > Ascomycota > Sordariomycetes > Coronophorales > Scortechiniaceae > Tympanopsis > Tympanopsis confertula. The sequence goes on along the minus strand of JAOYNU010000009.1, from coordinate 159,655 downwards.
GTGGGTCATGGTTAGCATTTGCATGTGCTTATCGGGCGGTAGAAATCCCAGAAATCCATAAATTCCTTACTCAATAAAGGGTCGCGACCTGCAAGGGAACCACGGGTTGGTTAATTAGCTGGTACAGTAAGGCTATCTCCATTCGAGATGAGGGGAGGGAGCCGGGCAGATGGCGTACGGGTGGTAGATCTCATTCCTCTCCTCATCCGCCTCGGTTGCGGTCATCGGCGGGTCCGCGAAGAAGTCCTCAAACCCGGTCCCACGATTCTTGGCAAGAGCGGTAGGGCCCCGCTTGGCGGAAACTGGTGGCGGAGGCTGGGCCAGCTTTTTTTTTGCCATCGTGGCTTGGGTGGTGGGCGAGTTGTGTGGATGTGTGGATCAGGAATCAACTGGTGACACTGTCCAGTAAATTGGGCCGGGTCAGTGGCGATAATATTGACTCATGGAACGTGGACGAGGCTGGCATATCTCGTGTTAGGAGAAGGCTTTCCGGAGTGGCCCGAAGAAAGCCGGCCGATGAACCGGACCAACCGGGCTGGGACCTGGCGCGGCCCTTCAGGTCAGGAGGCTGGCTCTGGGGTGAACAACCTGAGGCGAAAAGGCAGACCGTTTTGCAAGATGCGTTTGCAAGGCGCGTTTTGCAAGGTGCGTTTTGCAATGTGGCGTTTGTCAGTTGTTATCATTATCTTTGTTTACCTCGTGATGAATGAATTGGCCTTTACTTGTATGGTAGGCAGGGGCTGCCTGTAGGTGCCTGCCATTTATTATTGATCTGTTATCTGGACTATCTAATCGGATTTCACTCTGATATACCAGAGCGATAACGAATGGCCACGACAACAACAAATATAAAGATTACAAGATAACAATAAGGTTACCGCCGAAACTGTGGCCAACATGCGACCGCGCGTCCAGGGAACCGCCCCTAATAAAATGTTGGCTTTGCCGCGGCCGGTTGGGCACGAGGGAGCATCGCAATGGCGCATAAATGCGTCTTCGTCTGATCAAATCCGACCACTACGGCTCGATCCAGTCAACGGTCAGCTCACCCGTGAGATATAAGATGGAGGATTGGGGCTATGGTGTGAGGCACCCCGCTATGTCATCACGAGATTGCCACTTATCGGAGATTCTTTTTTTCATGCTGATTGACCATGGCCGCGCATTCTTTGTTGGCGATTTTCGTCAGCTCGCAGCCACTGCAGGACTATCTACTTGGCAGACTCGCTGTGCGATGACAGTCTCTGGCTCGTCCATCAGATGGTCATATCAATATCAGACAATCCCAGGCTTCAGAAAATTTTTGCCATGTTTCCGGAAAAGCTCCACCAGTGAGACCATCGGCATGCGGCCGCCACGTTCGTTGTGCCACCCAAAGAGCTCCAGAAAGCTGTCTCTCTCCAGCTTGTATCCACTCAATCGCTCTTGCGCATGACGTGCTGCGCAACCTCGGTGAGGCTGCCAATCACACCGTGAGGCTGGGATGGTAAACTCGTGGCCCGGGCCAAGGGACCCGAGTTTGGAAACGGGACGAGCTTCATTCGCTTGCTGGCTGTCCTATGCATAGTCTATCGGCACCACCTGTGCGTTCGGGGGCCATGCCCACGGCTGAGGAGGGGGAGACATGAACCCCTCACTTTGATAGGAGAATTAAGCAGATATTGCGGAGCTGCATCCGCTCAGCCTCGACTGCCCCTCCGTGCTGCACATGATTCGGCAGTGCTCCGGGGGTACGGGCGGGCAAAAGTGAGGAGACATGACCACTGATGAGCCACAAAGCAAACAGTGATTATCTGGCAATCGGAGAAACCAGGAAATGCAGCTGATGTGGGTGTGGATGCTCTGTCTTGACACCCCTCACCTGGGCGTGCCCCACTGATATGCTGTAGATGGGTATAAATATCACCAAATCACTACTGTGGTGATTTTGCACGTATATACCAGTCTGCTAAAAATCGTGTTTTCTGGTTGCCCCCTTGCCGTCTGCGCAACGGGTCACAAGGTCCCGGGAATGAGCATGCGGCTTGTAATTGGACGAGGATTTATCGGTGACGCAGTGGCTGAGCAGAGCGTGTTCCACCCTCACCATGTAACCTGTATCAGGTTTGTTGTGGACCTGGGCGAGGGATAGTCTATAATTTGAGTTATCCGGAGATAGTTACCTATGATGCGGATATTTTCTTGTCTCTTGTTGTCTCTTGTTATTTATTGAAGTGGGATAAGTAGGAGTACATACCGCCTTTATCTGCCTGGTAGCTGGTGAGCAGATAAGCAGATAAGCTGGTAGATACTTGCTCCCTGGATAAGGTACTTTGCGTCTTTTTTGTGTTTATTCAGCTTTGCCTCCGCAGCGGCAAGGGGTGCCTGTTACGTTAACTTGCTATGCTGCTGTCGGATGAGGCCGGGATTTTCATTTCCAAACAAATAACGGCCACAACCCGACAAAACCGACGACCTCTCGTTATGAATACGTTCGTTCATTCATCCATCAGTATCAATCCGCGAATATCAGACAATGAGGCAGATATAGTCAAGCAGACATAGTCCCTTTTTAGACTCCCTTTAAACCAACGTCCATCGCGCTCTCGTCGCTGGCTTCTTTTTTCTTCTTCTCTTCCTCTTCCTCTTTCTTTATTTCCTTATTTCCTTCTTCCCTTCTTTCCTTCTTTCTGCTCCCGTGTTCTATCGTAAAAGATTTCTCCTCGGCTTCATACAGGATGGTCCGGCCTTATGAAACAGTCCCTTCACCGTTCACGCTGTCTGAGCCCTTTGTCGCGGGCGACAGCCTCTTGGCGGCAACATCTTCTTTCGCTGGTGAAATCGCGCCGTTTTCAGCAGCCATGCTACGGCGCAACAGCAGCATGAAGAGCGGCATCGCGATACCTTCGCGCCACGAGCTCGTCGCTTGCGACCATGCCGTGGCTGGCCAGTACGTCGCGATAGGCTGGGCTCTGGGCCGCCCGCACCAGTTGGGATGCTAATCATCATCATCATGTACTCTTGCAGTGCCGGCACCATGGTCGACCCTGACGGCGAGCTGTTCATCAAGCCGTGTACCCAGGCCGAGATCGACTTTTACAGTTCGGCCAACCGAATCTACCCCGATTTCGCCGAGTTGATGCCCGCATTCTACGGCGAGCTTTCGCTCAGCGACATGGCCGATTCCAGGGCCCTCGAGAAAGGCATCGCCGAGATCAAGGCCCACGCCGCCCATCACGCCAACCCCGCCGACTCGCTCACGTCGCCCAGCGCCGCCGAGCAGGCCAACACACCACCGGCCATGCAAATCACAAACGGCGCCTGGATCCCCAACCACGCGAACCCCATCAAGACGGACCTGTCGATCGTGCTCGAGAATGGCACCGCCGGCTTCAAGAAACCCAACATCCTGGACGCGAAGCTTGGCGAAAGACTCTGGGCCGATGATGCGCCGGCCGAGAAGAAGCGCCGGTTCGACAAGCTCAGCGCAGAAACCACGAGCGGGTCTCTTGGATTCCGCGTCGCCGGCATGCGTGTGTACCGTGGCTCTGATACTCGCGGAGACCTCGACGAGGAAAACTTCAGGGTGTACGACAAGGAATACGGCCGCGTTTCCATCGGAACGGACAACGTCGACGACGCGTTTCGCGCCTACCTTTGCAACCCCGACGCCGGGTTCGACAACGCCCTGAGCGGCGCCATCGCGGCTGGCTTCCTACAGGAGCTGCGCCACGTCCAAGACGTACTCTCGAGGCACGAGAGTCGCATGTACTCGGCCAGCCTGCTCTTCATCTTCGAAGGCGACGGCCCCACCTTGAGATCAGCCATTGAGGAGAACAACAAATATGCCGATGCTCTGGGGTCCATAGACGACTCTGTCGTTGAAAATCCAACCCCAAGAACGACCCCCAGAGTTGATAGTGGCATCTCGCTCAACGACGACGAGGGCGGCGACGACAATGAATCGGAGCCGGACCCAGACCTTCCCAAGATGTTCTCCCTCAAACTCATTGATTTCGCGCATGCGTCCTGGGTGCCCGGCCAAGGCCCGGATGAGAACGTTCTCAAGGGAATCCGAAGCCTCATCTCCATCTTTGAGAAGCTCTCGGCCGAATTTGCATGAGATGAGAGGGTGGTGCATCTTGGCTTGCATACATTTGGGGGGGGGCGGTTTGTCCGTACAAGCGGACGGAAGGAAATGCCCGGCGTTAGAGGATGGGAGTTTGGACTCGATCCAAGATCTTTTTGCTACTCGTCACACTATAGACCTTGCCCCCCTCAGAACGTAATTCCCTATAGACACTCAGGATACGAGAAGAAAGCTTCAACGACCAGGGCCATGATTGCGGTTCAATTGTATGTTTGGATTCGTTTGAGGGCTTTGAGCCTCGGCCACTCGGATATCAGGTCAGACACGACAGACATGCATAGATGGAGGCGTCAGCCGAGAAGTGCGTTGCATCCTCGGCTTTCAAATCGGTTCATCTGGACGTATGATAAATTCTCCCTATACCAGCCACACAACAAATTCCAGAGGATCGTTCCAAAGCTCACGTGATCTCGTGACTACCCCATCAGGTGATTGATAGCTTCCATAACATAACAACTTCAACTCGGGCCGTGTTGTTGTTTATGTGTTTGTGTGTTTATCAGCACAGCACAACAGCTGCACGCACGCCTGACTCTGGGCGACCAAGAAGATGGCTTCAATTCCAGGTCTTGGCCAGATTCCAGCCCAGGCAAGCCCCCCTAACCCCAACACCACCATGGCAAGCCTCCGCTAACAGCATCACAACATGATTGCTTCAGCCAGCAGCCAGCGCGACCCGCACAATACCCCTCCGGCCGTTTTGGGAGTGGCGCTTCGAAGTCTCGTTCACCACCGACCCCGTCAAGGTCCGTCTCCTTTCCGGTACGGCCGAAAAAGACGGCACCGAGCTCGCCATTCAACACGCGTATAGCTTTTCGGGCGTAAAGTCCAAGATCAACACGTGGCACGGCTGCGAGCTCGAGGTCACCGGACCATGCGAGCGGGAGACTGTCGCGGAACACACGGTGGCAACCGATACGCCGCTCTCGTCGTACCTCAACCTGCACCTCCGGCTCTCGAGCCTGCGCTCGTCCTTGCCCCAAAATGGCCAGCCGCAACATGCGATCCAGGGCCCACGCGTGCTTATCGCCGGCGGTCCTGCGACGGGCAAGAGCACCCTTGCGCGCTCGCTTGCCGCGTGGGCGACGCGTATGGGCGGGCAGCCGTGCGTGGTCAACACAAACACGCGCGAGGGCATGCTTGCGCTGCCAGGGACGCTCAGCGCCGCTGTTTTTGCCACGCTTATGGATATCGAGAACTGTGGCGGCGGCTGGGGCAGCACGCCGACGAGCGGTCCAAGCGCGGTGCCGGTCAAGCTGCCGCTGGTGTATTTTTACGGCAGCGCGGCGCCCGACGACGATGTTGAAGCATACAAGCAGGCGATTTCGCGGATCGCGGGTCCGGTCTCTGCAAGGCTTTTGGCGGATGCCAACGTCAAAAGCTCGGGGCTGATTATAGACACACCGGCGTTTACGGGCGATGCCCAGACAGATACGGAGCTACTGGCGCACATCGCGGAGGAGCTTTCAGGTGAGGATGCTCTTGTTTTCATTGTGACCCGGAATCCCGACACGCTGATGATGCTTGGCTTAGTGAACATTGTTGTCGTTCTCGGAACACCGTCACTCTTCCAAAGCCTGGAAAAGAAGTTGTCATCAGCAACAACAAGCCTCGGCGAGCCCATCACCGTCGTTGACCTCGACAAGTCCAGAGGCGTTGTCGAGCGCGACGAAGACTTTATGCGGCAGTGCCGGGAGGCTGCTATTAAGGAGTACTTCTTTGGAGAGGCCAACAGACCACTGAGCCCCTCTACACAGACGGTCGAGGCCGATTCATTAGTGATTTACCGCATACCCGATGGTACGTGCGTCCTTTTGACATGGAACCAAGACCACATGACATGCACATAGTGGCAATGCTGACGCCGTCTCCCCAGACTCTATTTATGACGATGAAAACCAGGCATCGTTGGTCAAAGTCCAGCCGGTCGAGGAAATGGAGCACTGGGCATTGGCGATCATGGCAGCGACACTGAGAGATTCGCCCGAAATCGTCAAGGCTGCCGTGGTTATGGGATTTGCGTACGTTGCGCAAGTTGATACGGAGAGAAAACGCGTCAAGATCCTGACACCTATGAGTGGGCGGTTTGATCGGCCGTTGATATGGGTGAAATGGCCGGAGCCATTCTTCAACCTGCTGGGATAGATACGTCCAACTAGAGAAAAGAAGATGAAGAAGACAAATGCAGCCAGGTTTTGGATATTCGCCAAGGTGGCAAATAAATATCCAGGAACTGAAGAATAAAAGCTCTCACCGAGTCGATTGGGCTGGTAACCTCTTTTTATACAGATCCTATCGACGCCCCGCTATCAGGGTGACCATAGGATTCCCGTTTCCTATTTTCCATTAATATTTCTAGATACAGCCTTCAAATCTATAGTTTTGAGAGTGTGGTTTATGCCAGCTGTCGCCAGCTGACAGTAGCTTCATGACTTATCAGCTTATCGCAGTGCGAGCAGAAAAAAAAGTTGAACGACTTGGGCGAGATGAGATACAGAACCAAGTCATGACTGGGATTTGAAATGGCGTCGCAAGCGAAACCGCGGTCTTTCAAGTCTTCCAAGTCCTCCAAACGGCGGCCAACGCCATCAAAGCCTAATATCCGCACAGAGAAGCGGAAGCAGCTCCAGGAATACGTCAAGAAGCTCCAAGAGTCGGTCGACGCCTTTGTATGACTTGCCCCCCCCCATGCGCCTCGAGCTTCCGTTGACCCATTGCTCTCTGCAGGACCCAAAAGCTGCTGATGCCATACACTTCTCTGATCTCCCCCTCTCCGAGCCGACGTCCACTGGCCTCCAGGCCTCGCACTTTCAGGACCTGACCGATATCCAGGCCGGCGCGATCCCCCTCGCCCTCAAGGGCAGCGACATCCTGGGCGCGGCCAAGACCGGGTCCGGCAAGACACTCGCGTTTCTGATACCCGTTCTCGAGAAGCTCTACCGTGCGAAATGGACGGAATTCGACGGCCTCGGCGCCCTCATCATCTCGCCGACGCGCGAGCTTGCCGTCCAGATCTTCGAGGTGCTGCGCAAGGTCGGCAGGAACCACGCCTTCTCGGCCGGGCTGGTAATCGGCGGCAAAAACCTGAAGGAGGAGGCCGAGCGGCTGGCGCGCATGAACATCCTCGTGTGCACGCCGGGGCGCATGCTGCAGCATCTCGACCAGACGGCCGGCCTGGACGTGGATAACCTGCAGATCCTTGTGCTGGACGAGGCGGACCGGATAATGGACATGGGCTTCCAGCCCGCAGTCGACGCGTTGGTGGAGCACCTGCCAAAGGGGAGACAGACGCTCATGTTCAGCGCGACGCAGAGCAAGAGGCTGTCTGATCTTGCCCGCCTGAGCCTCAAGGACCCCGAGTACGTGGCGGTCCACGAGGCGGCGAAAGCAGCCACGCCCGGCACGTTGCAGCAGCATTACATTGTCACGCCGCTTCCCGAAAAGCTCGAGACGCTGTACGGCTTCATCAAAGCCAACCTAAAGAGCAAGATCATCGTGTTTCTCAGCTCCGGCAAGCAGGTCAGGTTCGTCTATGAGAGCTTCCGGAACATGCAGCCCGGCATCCCCCTGCTGCACCTCCACGGGAGACAGAAGCAGATGGCGAGGTTCGAGATCACATCCCGGTTCACATCAGCGCAGCACTCTTGTCTGCTTGCGACCGACGTTGTGGCGCGCGGTGTCGACTTTCCGGCTGTGGACTGGGTCATCCAGGCCGACTGCCCCGAGGACACAGACACGTACATACACCGCGTCGGCCGGACGGCGCGGTACGAGCGCGCTGGCCGGGCGGTGCTGTTTCTCGACCCCAGCGAGGAGCAGGGCATGCTCAGAAAGCTGGAGCAGCGCAAGGTGCCCATACAAAAGGTCGGCGTGAAGGAAAGCAAGAAGCGAAGCATCAAGGACCAGCTGCAGGTGCTGTGCTTCCAGAAACCGGACCTCAAATACCTTGCTCAAAAGGCTTTTGTGAGCTACACGCGGTCAGTTCATCTTCAGAGGGACAAGGACGTTTTCAAGTTCAACGAGCTTGACCTCGACGGCTTCGCAGCAAGTATGGGTCTGCCGGGAACACCCCAGATCAGGTACCAAAAGGGCGAGGATGTCAAGACATTGAAGAACGCGCCGCGCGGCATGCTCTCGAGCGATTGCGAGACAGATTCCAGCTCAGACGACGACGACGATGACACGACCACCACCAAGAAGACGAGGAAGAAGAAAAAGCCAGAGGTGCGCACAAAGTACGACCGCATGTTTGAGCGAACAAATCAAGACGTGCTGTCGAGCCACTACACCAAGATGATTGGAGATGACGGCGGCGACGATGAGAAGGAGGAGGAGGAGGAGGAGGAGGAGGCATTCTTGTCCGTAAAGAGGAGATTGCCGCTCGATGATGGAGATGGGGAGCAAGGGAATGCATACGACAAGCCGGACAGGGCTGTCAAGATGCTAGGCGGCGTGCCGTTTGTAGTGGACTCGAAGCGGCGAGAAAAGATGCTCAAGTCGAAAAAGCAGATGCTCAAATTCACGCCGCGACCGGAAAAGATCGTTTTTGACGATGACGGCAAGCCACGGTCGGTGTATGAGATGAAGACAGAGGAGGACTTTCGACAAGAAGGGGCGCCCGAGGATCAAAGGATCGAGTTCCTTAAGAACGAAGCAACCAAGGTCAGGGAGGCCGACCTTGACGACAAGGAGATGGCGAGGCAGAGGAAAAAGGAGAAGAGGGCGAAACGCAAAGCTCGCGAGGCCCTGGAGATGGCAGAGCCGGCACGGGCAGTTGCCCCGGCTCTTGCTGGCGGGGAGGATCCGCTGGCATTGATGCGCTCGCTGCCTCTGAACCAAGGCGGCAGCGACAGCGACAGCGACGAGCCACCAAGGAAAAAGTCCAGAAAGTGGTTCGAGAAGGACTCGGACGGTGAAGAGGCAGTAGCAAAGAAGCGCAGGAAAGGCGGCAGGAAGGTGTTGGAGATTGATCACGAGCCCGAGGGCATTGAAGATCTCGAGGCTCTTGCGGCTGGCTTGCTGGACGATTAGATGACGAGCAATATACACGAGCAATAGCCCAGATGTACGTTTTATCCGTAAACCAAAGCCGATGAGATATGGATGCTGGCTGCAGATGGAACTTTTCCACGCCATGCTAATTTTACTGCGAACAACTTGTGGAAGAGAAATAAACGTGTACGTTCAGCTAACCAAAGATTCATTCGAAGCCACATTGCCTGTCCATGAGCACTGCATGACACTGTCATTCCGCTGCCGGTCTTTCTTCATCTTATCCTTGACTGCATCCATCCATCTCCCACAACAGCAGAGCAACACATAAGAAAGAGAAAGTCCATCTCAAAGAGACAGAAAGAAGAAGAAAAGAGAAAAAAGAAACGAAAACAAAAAAAACACCGTGCCTCGCTTCAGTTCTTCTTCTTGCCATTGTCCTGAACCCTAGCGTTGGCAAGATCCGCCTCAGTGAGACCAAAGAGCCTTATGCGGTAGAAGCAGGTGTGATCGATGGCGCCGTAGTTGCTCGTGGACCGGATGATGACCGTATCCGCCAGGGCGTTGATCTCGATGAGGTCGGTTGCGAGCGAGAAGACCTGGATTCCATTCAGTCCGGGGACGTCTTCCCACACAAAGACGCCAATCTTGACGAAGCCTTCGTCGGGGGTCGCAAAATTGTCAGGCTCCTTTTTCGGGGGGAAGAAATTATTGGAGAAGTCCTTGGCACGTTCCCGTGTGGCCGTGTTTTCAAAGTAAGCCCAGAGCTCAATGTCCTTTGGGCGCGCGCCGGGATCGACCGAGGCGGTGCCGGGAATGTGCTCGACAACGAGATGCGTGGGCACGACTTCCTTGGGCAGGAGAATACCCAGATCGATGGGCCGTTTCAGGGGCGCTTTTCTATCCGTCCCCTCATTTGCGCCGCACCAGCACTCGGCCTCGCCCTCCCAGGACTCGAGCGCGGCGCGGGGCGGGCTGTCGTAGTTTTGCCTGACATGCTGGACGAGCGGATCGGTGGGACTCAGGCCCTTGACGAACTTGTAGTCGGGGCTTGTCCGTCTGGGGTCGATTGCGGCACCGATTTTGGGGTTGGCCCAGTTGATGCGCTGGGTAAGCTGGGCACGGTGGTCGGCGTTTATTTTGCCCGTGGAGACGGCCTCTAGATGACCGTCGGAGACGGCGCGGCGGACAAACTTGTGCACGAGGTCTCGAATCTCGGCCTTGGTCATGCCACCTGGCGGCCGTGCTGCGGTGGCGGCCTTGACGGCCTCCTGAACCAGCTTGTCGATCTTTGGCGATAGGTTCTGGAATTCGGTGTCGAACTTTGACTGAGCCGCAGACATCTCAGCCTTGAGCTTCTGCATAAACTCGTCCCTCGTGATGGCGTTGGCGTTGGAGTCGGAGCCGGAAACCTTCTTTTGGTTGTTGCGCATCCAGTTTTCCCAAGCCCTGGTGAAGTAGTCGTCCAGGCGTTTGTCCATGTTGCCGGTCTCGTTGGCCGACTTAAAGGCGGGATCACGTTCGATGCGGTGCTTGATGGCGATCCAGTGTTCGTCGTGGTCGATCTGGTATTTCTTGTCCTTCTTGCTGAATGTCATCATGGCATCGTCCTCACGGATCGAGTCGCGCAGCGCGTGCCAAAAGTTCCGGGGGATAACGAGCTTCCCGCGCGCATCGCGCTCCATGTGGATGACGTCGGGAAGCAGAGTTTCCACTTTGGTGATCATCTCCCTGTCAAGCCCCTCGAGGCCGCTCAGGAAATCGAGCTTCTCCTCGTAGCGCTTGAGCACGTCTTTGAACTGCGCAGCTTGGTGATCGGGCAGGACAAGGACCTGCTTGTCCCAGTTCCACGGGAAAAGGGGCGTGAACATGCCCAGCGCCGTGTCGTGGGGTCCGTACGGGATAAAAGAGCGGGCGATGACGGCCAGGACGAGGAGAACGAACAAGGGCCGGAGCAGGGTCGAGTAGAGCCAGGCGACGGATTTGCGGATGCCAGCCCATGCGGTTTTGGCCTCGTGGCACAGCCAGCTCCACATGCCGTCGTTGTGGCCGAAAAACCGTTCACCGGCGGCGAGCTCGGGCTCTGGGGTGTATTGCCAACGAACGCGGGCGGGCGCCTCTGCGGCGAATTCGGCTTCCGAGGCAACAACAACCTCCCTCCTCGCGCTTGCTGGCCGGGACGCGGCACTTTGGCGGGCACGGAGTCCCGATATAGCCTGGGTGGGGTCGGGGCGGTCTTGTCGTTTTCGCTCGATTGGAGCGGGGTCGGGGTCGGGGTCGGGGCTGCCGACCAGTCCCGGGCTCTGGGCAGGGCTTGTTTCGCCAGATGGGCGACTGGGCCCCGGCGTCTCGGGGATGCCGTGGACGATGGAGGGCTCGTCATCGTCAGCTTCGACCTTGAGTGTCCTGAGACTGGCCTGAGGAGTGGGAGGAGGAGGCTTGGCGGCATTCCTGGTCCTGGCAGGAGTGGCGCGCGATTGCCGGCGAGGCTGCTCTGGTATCTGGGCAATGATCTCGTCTTCTTCCTGTGGCTGAAAAGTCGCGTCGTCGTCCTGGTAGGCTCCTCCATCAGAGCCAAACACAGACTCGGAGGAAGAATCGGATGAGATGGTGTCAGCCCGGACCGGCGCCGCTGCCGACTCGTGGTGGACCGAAGATCTGGTGCTGCGACGTGTTCGTGGGGTGGACGGGGCCGTCGGCTGCGGACTCTCCTCAAGCACGTTGGGCAGCGCTGGCATGATGCTGGTGCCACGGGCTTTCCTGGCGGGTCCGCCAGCGCTCCCGGGGGTCGACAGGAGGGATGCGTCGCCAAAGACGACACTTTCGTTGGCAAAGCTGCGGGAGGTGTCCATGTCGGGGGGCGGTTCCGAGCCGAAGCGAGAATTACGACCAAGGACCTGGGACCTGAGCGAGGGGAGGGCGTCGGATGGGTGGCCTACGTCGTTGTTGCCTTGGGCTGGTCAGCATGAAGAGGGACCGCGATGGGTGTAGGAAGGAAGGCTTTACTGGTCGACGCCCTGGTCCTCCGCGTCGGTGAGGCCGCAGGAGTCGGAGCCGGAGCCCTGTCGGGAGTGGGCTCGGGAGGTAGTGAGACTGCGCGAGACTGCCTTCGTGTTCGTTCGGGGTCAGGGCTCATGCTGACCCAGGACCCAGGTTGCGCTGATTGTCGGTGGTTAGCATTTTTGTGTGTATCGCGACAGGTGTCGAGATGAGAGAGAGAGAGAGAGAGAGAGAGAGAGCGAGAGAGAGAGAGACAGAGAGAGAGACAAACCTCTGATTCGCGGGTCCTTGTGGACAGGCGGAGCTTTGATGGCAGGGACCTCGTCCTGTGCATGGGCGGGCTTTGGCGCCGCAGGAGCCTTGGCAGCAGGAGCGCGTTTTGGCTCGGCGGTCTTGGACCGCCTGCTTCTCGCGACCGGAGTCTCGACCGGGAGCTCGGCCACGGACGACGTGTCCAGCTCCGTGTCGTCGTCGTCGTCGTCGTCTTCGCCCTCGTCGGCCACCCGCTTGGCCGCGTCGAGGGCACGATCGACAACAGACCGGAGGTTGCGCTGCTGGCCGCGCATGGGACTCCGTGGATTCATAGTAACGGCACTCCCATACGCGGTCGACATGCGACCGGGCATCTCGGGCAGCTTCTGCTGGATCAGAATACGGTACCCCGAATCAGGCTCATCGTTGGCAGGGACGGGCTGTGGGGTCCGGGTCTTTGCCCGGGAACCTCGTGGAGGCATCTTGGGGGCGGTATCGATTATCGTCGATGCTGCGCTGCTGTGGACTTGTCGCGAGCAACCACAGCAGATGAGTGCAATATATCGCGGATCATAAACGTGCCGCCACAACGCCTCCTCCCTTTTTTTTTTTTTGGTGCGCAGCCTGCTGCTGCTAACAAAGTCGACGGAGCCGTGCAGAAAAGATGCAACCAAGATCAATGCTGGTCTGTTGGAGAAGAAAGGGCGCCCCTCCTCTTTTTCAAGGCTGTGGTGGGCGTGATTTGTTGACAGGTCGCGCGTCTGCTGGAATGTGAATTGGGTCTGAGCGGCGATGGATGGCTGCTTTCATCCTTTTTCTCTCTGGTCTGCTGCATGCCAGCCAAGGTGGTCAGACGTGCCAGTTCGCCAGTTCGCCAGTGAATATGTGGAATCTGCACCGCCAGTCGTCAGTGGAGGGAGGGCGGCTGCCTTGCTGCCAGGACAGCGCATCATCCAGTCATGGTCGTGTCGCGCGTTAGCCCAACTCGTCACTCGTGAGCCAGCCTCCCTGTATTCGAGAACGATGGCTCTCGGAGCAGGATTCCATAGCTTGATGCACCATTCCGTTGAACAAAAGGACCACTGTGTGGTGTGGCTTGTTTCGCAAGAAGCCACCTGGGAGAGGATTTTTTACGATTTTCGTGTTTGGCCCATTTCCAGTCTTGATGCGCTCACCAAGTTGAAGAGCCATCCGTCTGGGAGAAAGCCATGCTGTCCTCAGGGGTTCAAGTTCCCTGTCCTATAGATAGATACATTACTCTTCCTTCCTCTTCTCCCATCCATTATCTACCTCCTCTCCTCTATCCAAATAGAGAGCAGATGCCCTCTTTTTAGAAGCCTGCTAGATACCAAGTTCTTCACGTTTTGGTCCTGCCCCGCCATCACCCCCACCACAAGTTATCCTCAACCTAGCCTACTATCTCCAGCATTTTCAACCACGTGCTCATCATCCGAAACAACGAAAAAGGAAAAGAGAAGGGGAAAAAAAATGACCGTCGGTACCGTTCTCGTTACCGGGTGAGCCCTCTCTTGGACAGCGTGCCCGCTTTTCCCGCTCTGGACAACACCATCCTGCAAGCACTTGGGTCTGTGCTAACCGCGAACCACGGTTCTGGGTAGTGGAACCGGCTACATTGGTTCGTTCACGACGCTGGCCCTCCTCCAGCACGGCTACCACGTCGTCATCATTGATTCTCTGTACAACTCGTCCGTCGTTGTCCTCGACCGCATCGAGTTGCTGTGCGGCAAGCGTCCGACCTTTTACCAGGTCGACGTGACCGATGAGAAGGCCGTCGATGAGGTGCTGGCCAAGCACCCCGCCATCGACAGCGTCATTCATTTTGCTGCCCTCAAGGTCGGTAGTGCTTTTTTTTTTTTTTTTTTGGCTTGGTGATCAGTCGAGCGAGCGAGCGAGTGGATCAGTGAGTGAGTGATGCTGACCTTTTGCGCGCCCAGGCCGTCGGCGAGTCTGGCGAGATCCCCCTCGAGTACTACCGCGTCAATGTCGGCGGCACCCTGAGCCTCCTCCGCTCCATGGAGCGCCACAACGTCACCAACATCGTCTTCTCGTCGTCGGCGACCGTCTACGGCGATGCCACACGCTTTCCCAACATGATACCCATCCCCGAAGAGTGCCCCAAGGGTCCCACCAGCACCTACGGCCGGACCAAGTCCATGATCGAGGACGTCATCGTCGACCACATCGAGGCCAAGCGCAACAACGCCAAGAAGGCCGGCGAGCCGTACGAGCAGTGGAACGGCGCGAACCTGCGCTACTTCAACCCGTGCGGCGCCCACCCGAGTGGCATCATGGGCGAGGACCCCCAGGGCGTCCCGTACAACCTGCTCCCTCTGCTCGGCAAGGTTGCCACGGGGGACCGGGAAAAGCTGCTGGTGTTTGGCGATGGTGGGTTTCTCCCTCCAACACGCCGAGGAAGATTCCAGAAGACTGACTGGCTGACTGGCGACAAGATTACCCTTCGAGGGACGGCACCGCGATCCGCGACTATATCCACGTCCTTGACCTCGCCCAAGGCCACCTCGTCGCATTGAACTACCTTCGCCGCCACAAGCCCGGCGTCAAGGCCTGGAACCTCGGCTCCGGCCGCGGCAGCACCGTCTTTGAGATGGTAAAGGCCTTTGGCGCCGTCGTCGGCCGCCATCTCAAGTACGAAGTCGTTGCCCGGCGCCAGGGCGACGTGCTCGACCTCACAGCAAACCCGGCGCTCGCCAACAAAGAGCTGCAGTGGAAGACGAAGCACACCATGGAGCAGGCGTGCGAGGACCTCTGGCGGTGGGTTGAGAACAACCCCCAGGGGTACAGGAAAGACGCGCCCGCCGCCTTGGTCGAGGCCGCCAGGGCGGCGGCGAAGAAGAACAACTGAGGCTGACGTCGTGCATAAAAGAGCATAAAAGACGGATTCGGTCAGAGGACGGGCTTCTTTTACCCTTTACAATAGACGGGTTTTCAACATGCAGGACCGCCTCTTGTCACGCTCACCTGCCGGACCGACATTGATCCATATGTTGCAAGACCACCCAAACAAACTTTGTATGCAACTGTGGGATTGTAGCGTTTTGTAATAAATCGTTGGTCGACATTGATAATGTCACGTGTAGTTATTACATCGCTGCTTGCGGTTCACAAACGTCATATAGCCTTCATTCGCACAAAGCAGCTCTATCTCCGAACTATTATTATTATTATTATTATATACCCTCGCGATGGCTACCAGCTCCCCCCCCGCGACCATGAGTGCCATCCGGGTCTCGCGGCTTGGTGGCCCCCAAGTACTCGAGTTTGTTACCGATCAGCCAGTCCCCGCCCTCGAAAAAGGACAGGTGCTCGTGCGGAACGAGTACGTTGGGGTCAACTTCATCGACACGTACTTTCGTTCGGGCGCCTACGCAGCGCCTCTCCCGTTTGTCCCCGGCCAGGAAGGCGCCGGCACCATCGCTGCCGTGCACCCGTCGGTCACGACAGCCAACCCGGGCGACCGCGTGGTGTACAGCGGCACCCTCCGGGCGTATGCCACATACACGGCGGTCGACGCCGCAAACGTGCTCGCGCTGCCCCGCGACATCTCGACGCAGCTGGCGGCCGCATCATTCCTGCAAGGGCTCACCTGCACCAGCTTCGTCAACGAGGCCGCCCAAGTCAAGGAGGGGCAGTGGGTGCTTGTCCATGCGGCGGCCGGCGGCGTCGGCCTCGCCATGTGCCAGGTCCTGAAGGAGAAGGGTGCAAGGGTTGTTGGCACGGCGAGCACGGACGAGAAGTGCGCGCTGGCAAAGGCGCACGGGGCCGAGTGGGTGGTGAACTCGCAGGACGAGAAAATGGTTGAGAAAATCTACGACATCACCGGCGGGCACGGCGCCGATGTCATTCTCGACGGAGTCGGCAAGGACACATTCGAAGCGGACCTGGAGGTTGTGGCACGCAAGGGAATCATCATCTCCTTTGGCAATGCGGCAAGTTCTCTGATGATGATGATGATGATGATGATGATGATGATGATGATGATGATGATGATGATGATGATGATGATGATGATGATGGCGGTGATGATGGCGGTGATGATGATATGATGATGATGATAATGGGAGCTGACCTGACATGCTTCTCCAGTCCGGCTTCGTGCCCCCGGTCGATATCATGCGACTAAAGCCCAAGAACGTCAAGCTTATGCGGCCGGTTGTGAATGCTTATGTGGCCGAGAGGGAGGAGCTTGAGACGCATGCAAAGAGCCTTTTTGACCTTCTCGAGTCCGGAAAGCTCAACATCAAGATATACAAGACGTATCAGCTCAAGGATGCCGCGCAGGCCCATTCCGACCTCGAAAGCAGGAAGACTACGGGGAAGCTTGTCATGAGGGTGGACTAGGCGTTGCACCTGGCAAGCCTTGCCAGCATCATCACAATAGGAATGGGAAATCAAAATAATACGCTGCTGGTTGGCTTTGGCTGGCGATTTCATCAGCACGATGGACCTTCACGATGGAAGAATTGGGTGTTTATATCACGTGACGTCAAACCGCTTGCCCTATTCTGTTCGAAAGAACACCTTGTCCCCCATGTCCCATATCCCATGCCCCATGCAATGTCCAATGCCGTCCGCTCTTGGAAAAGCCGAGTCGACCCGTCAGATGTCCGTCTAGAGCATGTGTTTGTCCTTTGAAGTCTCCTCCGAGGCAGTGCTGCAGCCTTGGGACTCGATCATCAAACCAACACCAACCCACGGCGGCTACACTAGATTTAAACAGAACTCTGGAAGATACCCGATGTATCTCTGCGCGCTTTGCTCCAGGCCCTGCAAAGGGGGGGCCCGGTAGCCCGTACCTGATTTACCAGCAATTCTTTAATGGGATGGCTTAACGTTTTGTCGACGGCCTGATTCCAAGGCCCGGTGGATCTCGAGAAGTCCTAATAACCTCTGCCCGTTAGGTTACGTTACGTTGCCTCTTGACCCTTTTTTTTGGTTCTCTGCCATGCTGTCTTGCAGCTTTACTTTTTATTATTATTGTTCTTGACATTTGACACATACATTACTGCATTACATATCTACCAACAAACCAGGCGCGCGCGCGCGTGTGTGTGTTGATTGCGAATACCTTCATCAATCTCTTGCCCCTCGGTCGACGACGCGGCCCGATCGGTGACTCGAAACTCGACTCTCCCCAGGAGTGATGGTAGTGCCACCATGTCCCGACCTCGAGACCAGGAAGAGCGCACATGGCGGCTCTTCCAGTTCTCGATAGACTGGGGCATGGACCTCCCCCCTCCGCCCCCCCAGCTCGACCCGCCTGGTCCTCCCGCGACGTTCCGGACCCCGAGCGACGATGCCCACGCCGAGGAGCTGCTCAAGCTGCGCATGTCGACGCTCACGGGCCCAAACGGGTCGCAGAAGGGCATGCGCACCAAAAAGGGATGGGACCCCAAGTTCGTGCTCACCGTGCTCACAGAACACGTCACCGACTGCGGCTCCGCCGCCGTGGCCGAGTCCTTCATCGAGATCCTGCACTCGGTCGGCGGCGACATGCACGCGAGCCCGTCGGACAAGGGAGGAGGAGGCCTGATGCACCGCATGTCGAGGCACGGCAGCGGCGCCGAACGGTCCAGGCTGCTCGAGATCGCGGTCAAGAACGAGCAGGTCGACATGGTCAAGATCCTGATACCGCACTACGACGCCATGGCCCTGGACCTCGCGCTGCCGCTGGCCCTCCGCACCTTCAACATGCGCATATGCGAGATCCTCCTGCGCTACGGCGCCCGGGTCCAGAACGAGGACGCGCACGAGGCCTTTCGCGAGCTCTGCACGTGGCCGCAGCACTGCGATCTCGTCGGCCTCATCCTGCGCACCCAGGGGAAGCCCTCGCCCGACGTCGCCTCGCAGGCCCTGACGTACGCCGTGCGCGCCGGCTGCCTCGAGAACACGCTGCACCTCGCCCGCACAATCGCCAACGGCAGCTACAACGGCTGCGAGGCCCTCAAGATCGCCATATCCAACTGCCGGCGCGACCTCGCCCTGGCCATCATCATGGGCAGCTACCCGCCCAAGAGCCCCTATCTCGAGGAGGCGTTTGACGTCCTGCGCCTCACGCCAATGAGCCAGGGCCAGGCCCTCGAGATTGCCGAGATCCTCCTCCTGGCCGGCGCCGCCGGCGACACGCTCAGCGCCGCGCTGCTCAAGTACGCAGACATCAACTTCCTCGACATGGTGCAGCTGCTGGTGCGGTACGGCGCCTCGGTCGAGTACAAGAAGGGAAGGGTGCTGCAAAAGGCCATCAACGCGAGGAACATGGACCTCCTGAACATCCTCCTCGGCACCGAGTCCAACATCACCCCAATGTACGCCTCCGGCTGCGTCGACCTGCTGCCCAACGACCTCCCGTTTGAGCAGAGGCACACGCTGCTGAGGCTGCTGCTGAGGCGAGGCGCCTGCGGGCCGCCGCTCAACGACGCCCTGATCGACGCCGCCGCCGTGGGCGACTCCGAGTCGGTCGAGCTTCTCCTGAACCCCGTCTTCCCCGAGGCCGGCACCGCCCACCCGCTCCATGTCGGGCCCCGGTACAGCGTCCTCAGCCAGTCCACCGCCCGCCACGAGACCGCATCCGTCGACTACAAGAACGGCCTGGCGCTCCAGGGCGCCGTGTCCCGCGGCGATCTCGTCATGACGCAGAAGCTGCTGCTCGGGATCCCCAGCATGGAGACGCTGACGGCCGCCTTCCCTCTCACCACCAGCCTGCCCTCGACCAGGGCAAAACGGTACCAGCTCATTGAGGCGTTTCTCGAGGCCGGGCTCACGGGCCCGCCCATCGACGCGGCTCTTCACAGCGCCATCGCCGAGGACCCGGGCGAGCGCGACGACGATCTGATCCACCTCCTCCTCGACCACGGCGCCAACGTCAACTTCAACGGGGGGGAGGGCCTGCCCTCGGTCATTGAGCTCGGTGACGTTGAGCTGCTGACGGAGCTGCTGGGATCCGCGTCCCAGGAGACGGCCCTGAACGCCATCGATTCGGCCATTGACCTCGAGGATAACGATCTCAGGATGCAGACGATGAAGCTCCTCCTGGAGCATTGCGCCGGCATCGCGCTGGAAAAGGTTTCGGCCTGCATCATGGTGGTTCTCCAGGACGCGCCTGTTGATATGCCGCTGCTTGAGCTCCTGATGACCGAAGGCCAAGCTGACGTCAATGCCTATCAAGGCCAACTCCTGTCCTTGGGTACGTTTTTTTGTTTATTATTATTATTATCATCATCATCTCTTGTCCACCACCCCCTGATATCATGCCCCCCCCAAAAAAACTAACACAAAAAAAAAATCAGCTCTCCGCGACCCCAACCCCGAAATCCTCATGATGTTCCTCCGTCACGGACAACCAGCTCCCGAACACGTGGCCAGACTCATCCTCGAGCACGCCTCGCTCGACTTTGACCAGCACAAGACCACAAAGCTCGATGCCCTGATCCGGAACTACCAGCCAGGAGGGACGCTAGGCCAAGCGCTGGACCTCAACATCCAGCATGCCGTCCAGCAGCAGCTGCGCCACGACGACGTCAACGTCCTCAACGTTGTCACGATGCTGCTGGGAAACGGCGCCTTGGTCGATCTCAACAAGGCGTCGGCGCTCTGCTATGCCGTCTCCAACGCGCACACGCCAATCTTTGAGCTGCTCATGGCCGAGACCCCGTCGCCGGCGTCGCTGGCCGCCGCGCTGCCGCACGCAATGGGCATCCCCGACCCAATGGACCGGTTCACCTTTGTGAAGAAGCTGGTGGACGCGGGCGCCCTGCCGGCCGTGGTCAACGATACGCTCATGGCACGCATCCAGCAGGATCCGTCGGACGTGCCGGTGCTGGATGTCTTGGCAGGGGGCGCCAGCGACCCGCAGGGCCGGTCGGTGTCGATGGCGGTTGATTGCCATCTGACCGACGTCGTGGAGCTGCTGCTGCGGAGAATCCGGCTCGAGCCTCTGGCCATTGACGCCATCCTTGCCAGGGCACTGGAGGAGCCGGACCAGGTGACGCGGCTCAACACGTGCGCGCTGCTGGTGAATGCGGGTGCCTCTGAGGGCGGCGTCTCGGGCGCGCTTACGAGGGCTTCGGCGGATGGCGATCTGGGACTGGCACGGATGCTCATAGAGAGAGGAGGCGATGCAGAGGCCGATGACGGGGCCGCCATCATCGCAGCAGCGCGGAACGGACTTGCGGATATGCTCAATCTCTTGCTCGACAACAAGGAGGAGATTGACGAGGCGGTGCTCGAAAACGCCTTTGCCGCGG
The DNA here is from genome assembly GCA_026745395.1 of Tympanopsis confertula. Lineage (NCBI taxonomy): Eukaryota > Fungi > Ascomycota > Sordariomycetes > Coronophorales > Scortechiniaceae > Tympanopsis > Tympanopsis confertula. The sequence continues at coordinate 139,000 of JAOYNU010000009.1, read as the reverse complement.
CATCAGAGATCCAGGACGCCAGCGTCAGGGCGCTCCTCTTCATCCCGCTGCTCGACATGGGCCTCGAGGGAGACACGGTGGACGCCCAGCTGGCCTATACGGTCGCCGAGGGGGACCAGGCGGCCCCTCTCGTGCACGTGCTGCTCGCGGGCGGAGCCGACGTCAACTACAACAACGGCCAGGCACTCCGCGAAGCGGTGGCAAACGGACTCGGTCTCGTTCTTGACATGCTGCTGGGGTTGGCCGAGGAGCACGGCGGCGAGGACCAGGTACGTTTGCTTGCTCGTTCGGCTGAGTGAAGTGATTTGCTCTTTGCTTGCTTTGCTTGCTTTGCTTGCTGGCCAGCTGACAATGTCATGACAGAAGGAGCCATCGCAGGCCACCCTGATACAAGCTCTGGGCGCATCGTGGAGCCTGGACGGTGAATCCCGAAGCGGCGTGATCGAGAAGCTCTTTGAGGCCGGCATGGAGGCCAGCGACCAGCTCAACATGATCCTCAACATGGCAATCAACGAAGATGAGCCCGACGAGTCCCTCGTCCAGATGCTGCTGGAGAACGGGGCGAGCCCGACGTGGAACCGGTGCAAGACGCTTATAGAGGCGGTGCACCGATACGACGCGGCGCTCGTGTCGATGCTGCTGGACCGCACCGTCAGCGGCCTGGAGCTGGCGTGGGTGTTTGCGCACGGGTTCGGGCGCGACGACTCGGAGGAGTGGTTCCACGAGGACGGCCTCGACACGGCGCAGGCGCTGCTGGAGCGCGGTGCCGAGGGCGACGGGCCGAGCGAGGCCCTGGTCGCGGTCACGGAAATCGCCGATGACGAGAACTTCAACCTTGCGGATCGGTTCGTCACGGCGCTCCTGGAGCACGGGGCCGACGTGGCGCACGACGACGGAGAGGCGCTGGTGGAGGCGTCGTCCAAGGCGATAGCGCCGTGGGTGCGGGATTTCCTCGAAAACAACCCGCCCGTCGAGGCGGTCTCGCGCGCGTTTGCGCACATATTCGATGAGGCGTTCCCGGATGCCGACGACGCGCTCGAGCTCGTGCGGCCTTTTCACCACTGGGCGCGTCACAAGGGTAATCATATTGACTTTGAAGTGGTGCACGAGGAGAGAGAGCCTGGCGACGAGGACGACGAGGACGACGAGGACGACGAGGATGACGAGGACGACGAGGATGACGAGGATGAGGGCGAAGACGAGGATGAGCACGAGGAGGAGAAGGGGAAGAAGAAGAGGAACAAGAACAACAAGAGCAAGAGCAAGAAGAAGAAGAAGAAGGACGACGACGACGACGACGACGACGACGAGGATCCGTCACCGATGCTCATCAGAGGCCTGTCGCTGTACCCGACTTCGATCGCCATCTTCGCCATGCTTCTCGACCTGGGCTGCGATCCCGAGGAGACGGCGTACTGCCACGTCTACGACAAGATCGAGGACGAGGAAGAGGTCTCGCTGCTGATATACGTGCTCACGATGGCGGCGCCCGAGGCGCAGGCGCAGATGGTGCACACGCTCCTCGCGATGGGGGCCGACGTCAACTTTGCGACCCCGATATCGCATCTCACGGCGCTGATGGTGGCGGTGCGGGGCGGGCGTGCCGACATTGTACGCATGCTCCTCTCGGCGGGCGCGCAGCTCGACGTGACCGACATGATGGGCAACACGCCGCTCGCCATGGCCAGCCACCTCCAGGGCGACGTGGCGACGGCGGTGATTGGCGAGCTCCTGCACGCGGGCGCCGACACGGACGACGGGTCGCTCCACGACGCGTGCCGCGAGCTCAACCTGGAGACGGTGCAGGCGCTGATAAGCTTTGGGCACAACCCGGACTTCCCCAGCCCCCTGCACGGGGGCCGCAGCGCGCTCGGGGAGCTGTGCCTGCAGGCGACGAGCTTCGCGCCGCTCAGCCCCGCGCGCGAGAAGCTGATGGAGAAGGTGGTCAGGTTCCTGACGCAGCACGGGGCCGACGTGACGATCCAGGCGGACGGCAAGTCGGCGCTCATACTGGCGCTCGAGGCGGCCGACCCCGTGGCGACGACGCGCGTGGTGCTGAGGACGGGCCTCTGGAAGCAGCTCAACGAGCCGGTGCACCACTACACGGACGGGCAGTTCACGTACTCGCCCACCATGTACGTGTGGCGGGTGCTGCCCGAGACGGCGGCGACGCAGGCGCTCATTGCGCTGCTGCGGGCCAACCGGGCGGTCGACGTGTTCTACGCCAACAAGGGCCCGCAGCCGGCGGACGCGGTCGGGCTGCCGAAGCACCTCGAGGTCGAGGAGCACGAGCGCCAGCGGCGGGCGGCGCGGCTGGTGGTGGAGGACGAGGACCACCAGCGCACGATCCGACGCAGCCGCGAGATCGCAAAGGCGCGGCAGGAGCTGTGGAAGCAGCAGACCGACATGGAGGACTGGCACCGCCGGCTCCAGAGCCAGGACCAGCTCGACGCGATGCGCGAGCGCGCCACGCTCGAGCAGAGCATGCAGATGGGCAAGTACAACGCCGAGCTGGCCCACCAGGAGGCCCTCACCAACGCGGCCGCGACGAGGGTCAAGCTGCTGGGCGACGCCGAGTACAACATGGAAGCCAGGAGCAAGGCGATGGGCATCGAGCACGAGAAGCAGCTCGGGGCGATCCGCATGGCCATGCTGCCTCCTCCTCCTCCTCCGCAGGGAGGGATGCCAGGCATGCAAGGAGGGATGCCAAATATGCCAAACATGCAAGGCCAGATCCAGATGCCCATGCGGCAGGCTCTCCCTGCTCCGCCGGGCCAGGGGGCGGGTGGCGGCGGCGACGACGACGACGACGACGACGATGACGATGAAAGCGAGGACGAGGACGAGAGCGATGGCGGGAACATGATGATGCAGGGGCCGGGCCAGGGGCAGCTCGTTCCCATGAACCAGAACCAGAACGGGTTCCCGGGTCCTGGAATGGGCGGGCCGGGCGGATCCATGGCCAGAGGAGGGCCGGGCATGATGGTGAACCCGCAGCAGCAGCAGCAGCAGCAGATGATGATGATGAGGGGCAGGGGGGCGGGCATGATGGCCAGAGGGATGCCAGGCGGGATGGCGAGAGGGATGGGCAGGGGGATGATGCCCAGAGGCATGGGGAGGGCCATGATGAACCGGACGACGAAGGGGTTTGTGGAGGGCGAGGTGCCGTGATGATGTAGGATTTTGCTTTGGGATATATATACCCTGGCTTTTGGACACGACGGGTATGAACGGTATTTTTTATTTATGTGTTATCTATCTATTTATTTATTGAATTTTCATTCTGTTCTTTATATATATATATTTGGTTGCTCGTGGATGGAGGCAAGACATGTGATATTGAGCTAACGAGGCGCCTGTTTTTCCGGAAAATCATGCATACAAGATGCTGACGGCATACAAGCCAGATATCATATCAGCTGGATATATTAGATGGATAGAAATAGTCTCTTTCGTCCGAAAACCATGACGGTTGCCATGATCAGCCCTACCCGCCGTTGCATCGCACGAGTCAGTCATCTGACGTTGGATTCTGGGCGCATGCTGCATTACGGCCGAGACGTTTGGTGGGTCGGATGGATCGAGCGGATATATAGATCTATGTATTTATGTGGTGTGAATTTATGTCAGTAACCGATCGATAGTGGATAGTGGGATAGTGGATTGCTAATAGGATTAGTGATAGTGGGATTGGATAGGATAGTGGGATAGTGGGATAGAATAGTGGGATTGTTAATAGGATAGTACAAAGTCACAGTCCACCTCGCGGAATGCTCGGATGTTACCCCAGGCATGTACCCACTCAGCCATTCCAAGGGACCTCTCGACGAGCGGAAGCGGAGTTTCCCCGTCTCTGTCAGGATTGATTAGTTGATTTTTTCGTTCGTTCTATTTTTATTTATTTGGTTTGCTTGCCCGCGGATGGGATTTCCTTCTTCCATCGCCTGATCGTTGATACCTCTTGTCAAACTCAAACTCAAACTCTACCTGCTTGTTTGTACCTGCTTGTACTTGGCTGTGCTTATCTCGACTTATCTCGACTTATCTCGAGCCATCAGCCAACATGAGCCTCGACAACCATCACAGTCACCACCACAACCTCCTCCACAAGACAAGGTCGGGAAGCTCTCACCACAACTACTCCACGGCCGCCGCCATCGACGACACCCCCGACAGTGCCTACCCGTACGGCCACCTGGGGAACCTGACGGCCGAGCAGCAGGGCGCGTTTGCGTCGTTCAAGAAGGCGGCCGAGGAAAAAGGGCTGTACTCGTCCTCGGCCTCGTCTTCGTCCCACAAGGATGAGGACATGCTGTGAGTTGGCATGTCTGAGACAGATCGAGACATTTCGAGACAATCGGTGCTGACCACCACCAACAAGACGATATCTTCGTGCCCGCCGCTGGAACGTCAACGACGCCATCGGCCAGTTCGCAGACACGGCAGCCTGGCGCAGCGACAACGACATCGACGTGCTCTACCGCACCATCGACCTCGACGCATACGAGCAGAGCCGCCGCCTGTACCCGCAGTGGACCGGCCGGCGCGACCGGCGCGGCATCCCGCTCTACGTCTTTGACGTCAAGGCCCTCGACGCCAAGACGGTCCACAACTACGAAAAGGTCGGCCAGTCCACCACCTTTAGCAAGGCCCGCTTCAGCGACAAGACCCCCCCGGGGCTGATGCGCCTCTTTGCCCTCTACGAGAACCTCACCCGCTTCGGCATGCCGTTTTGCACCCAGCTGCGCGACCGCCAGTTTGTCGAGTCGCCCATCACCATCGGCACAAACATTGTCGACGTCTCGGGCGTCGGGCTCAAGCAGTTTTGGAACCTCAAGTCGCACATGCAGGCCGCCAGCCAGCTCGCCACCGCGCACTACCCGGAGACACTCGACCGGATCTATGTAAGTTGAGAGAGAGGAGAGAGACTGTGTGTGTGTGAGAGAGAGAGAGAGAACGAGAACGAGAACGAGAGCTCACACGCCCCAGATCATAGGCGCGCCCTTCTTCTTCCCCACCGTCTGGGGCTGGATAAAGAAGTGGTTCGACCCCATCACCGTGTCCAAAATCTTCATCCTCTCCGCCCAGGACGTCGTCCCGACCCTGACCAGGTTCATCGACCCCGCCAACCTCCCAAAGCAGTACGGCGGCCATCTCGACTGGAAGTTTGGCGACCAGCCCACCGTCGATCCCGCCTGGCAAGGCGTCGTCGACTGGGCCCCCGGCCACAAGTCCTTCGTCTCGTCGCCCTGCATCTGGCAAGAGACCCAGGACGGCACGCGACTCGAGTGCATAGGCCTCGGTTCCGTCAACGGCAAGGAGAGGCACGAACTCATCTGCTCCATCCCAAAGACCTGGTCTCCTCGCCCCCAGACCCCTGCGCCCACCGACCCCGTCTCCGTCTCCGACCCCGGCCCTGTCCCCGATCCCGTCCCCGACACAGTCCCCACCACCGTCCCCGTCCCCGTCACCAGTGCCAGCGCCAACGCCAACGCCAGCGCCAACGCCAACCACATCCCCAACGCCAACGGGCTCGCCAAAGAGTCCTCCTCCCCCCTCCCAGAGACAAACGGCAGCCACCAGCCCAGCCACAATCACAGCAGCTCCGACCACGAGGACGAGTACGTGACATTAGGCGACGACGCCATCGACAAGACCTTGGCTGTCCGGGGCAACCTGCCTGTCGGAAAGAAGGAAGAGAGCGGAGAACGGCCCAACAACACGGTCGAGCAGATGGCCGCGCCACTGCCAGCCACCATTGTATGAGGCGCGCCCCGCAGCACATGCAACGCATCACCATAGATATAGACGGTGGGTGGGTGGGGTCGTGGTGCTTGGCTACTGTTGTTTCTGTTATTGCTGTTGTTTATTTGTGTGTGCACTTGGGGCGCCGCGGCTTGGCGAACGGTCGGTGGCTGGGACAAATGGGTTGGGGTGTTTCTGGTCATATACAACAAGCTTGGCCGCAAGCTTTCACCTGGGCTGGGATTTCTTTTATTCTTTCAACCACATCATGTCATGACTTTGCTTGCTTGCTTGCTTGGATTGCCGTCTGGAGCCAGTAATTTATCTCTGATACCTTGGCTCAAACCACACCTTGTAATACAAGTGCAGCCAGCCCTTTCTCCTCTCTCGATAGTCTCTCTCTCGTCTTGTTCCTACATGTCCCGTCGTCTCCTCCACTCTTCCACCCCCCTCTCGACCTCCCTCCAGCTCACCCCGCTCGGCACCAGCTGCATCGTCACGCCCAGCCGCTCCACCTCTCTGTTTCTCGCCTCGTCGTCGAAAAATAGCATGTCGTCAAACGCCACCCCGCTCTTGCGCGCCAGCGCCTGCATGTGCGCCATCTTGCTCCCCGGATATATCTCGACGCCGCCGTCCAGCAGGTCCAACGCCCTGCGGGGCTTGAGGTCCTTTTTGCTCTGCGCCGCAAAACTCGCTTCGTCTGTAGCTGCCGTCGTTGCTGCCGCTGTCGTCGTCGTCGTCGTCGTCGTCGTCATCGGCGGCGTCACCACCATCTGCTTGAGCATCTCGCGCGCCAGGTCCGGCGCATGCGTCCGGCTGGCAACCCCGACCTTGATGCCCAGCCGCGGCAGGATCCACAGGATCGACGGCACGTCGTCGTAAAACGAGTACGTCTCGCCGTGCTTGTCGACCAGCGTGACGCTCGTGGCGGTGGTGGTGGTGTGCAACGTCGTCGTCGACCCCGCCATCGGCTTGACCGGGGCTGTCGGGTGCGTGTCGGCCCAAAACGGCCAGAGCGTGTAGTCGAGGTCGAACACGACGAGGCGCGGGAGCAGCAGGTCCGTCGCCAGCAGCGAGGGCGGCACCAGCGACGCCAGCGTCGGGTGCAGCAAGTGGTGGTGGTGCTTCGCCGGTGCCGTCGCCGACGGGGTGGGCGTGTCGCCCGGTTCCGGCGTCGAGGTGGTGCTGGTGGTCGTGTGGCTGGACGAGGACGAGGATACCCCGAAGGATCTGATGAGCTTTCTGGGCATCATTTGCGCGAGTTATCCGATTCAAATCATATCGCGCGGGTTTTGCGATGCAATGTTGTATTGTGTCACGTGCCAACAGTTCAGATCAGATGTCACATGATATGATATCCCATCGATATCACATATCATAGGGATGATATCATAGGGATTAACGGAATCATAGGGATCATAGGATCATAGATATCATAGGAATCATAGGGATCATGTAGTGCCTTAGCAAACTATTCATCGATTATTGATAGATATCAAAGTCGGACTGCAACCTTATACTCGTGCGGTGCCAAAGAATCAAAGAATATCCATTAAATATAAATCCCTATTCTCGCTTCTGCCAAATCTGCCATCTGCCGCTGGCCCAAGTCCTGCAATGCCATCCTGACGCTGGCCAAGGTATATCCATCCGCCTGGGGAAAACCCAATGCCATACCGCAAAACACCACGACACGCCATCGCGAGCCGTCATCCAGCAACTCCCTCGTATGTCAGGGCGTCTCCCAAGGCGTCTCCTAAGCCGTCTCGTGCGCTCCGGCCATCAGATCCCCGCTGGCCCATTCTTTCAGCGGCCGCTTCCCCAGCTCGTCGTATCCCAGATCCCACCTCGAGCCGTCCCCAAACTGGCGCCCCTGCTCCTCCTCGTCCACAAGCTTCCCCGACACGACGTGTCCCCTGAGCACGTGGCGCACTCGCGTCATGCGCTTGAGGAACTTTTTCCGAGACTCGCGCTCAGCGACGCCGCACTGCTCGAATTCGCCCGGGAGCACATAGGCTATCCTGCGAGGTCCGGCCCACCCGGCTTGCGTGCCCGCCACCGCCGTCGTGTTTGGCGTGTACGTCAGCAACCCCATCTCGGCGAAGCGATCAACGAGAATCCAGCGGACGATCCAGGGAAACCTGCCTGCCGCCTCCACCGCGCTGCGTCGCACCGGCCCCGGCGGCTCCTTAAGCTCCACAACGTGCTGTCTCGCCTTCTCTCCCGGAATGTAATCATATGTCAAGGACGCGCCACCCAGCACCAACTCCTTGACAACATCAAACCGGCCCTGGGCGCAGGCCATCATGAGTGCCGACCCATCCTCACTCCCCTCTTCATCCACATCGACGCCCCAGCGGATCATCAGCTTCACGCTTCTCCGATCCCCCCTCTGTACCGCATTGCACAATGCGCTCACGAACCTGCCCGTCGGCGCGTTCATCATTTCGACCGCCTTCTCCCGCCCAGTCCTTCGGAAGAGGCGGTCCAGTATCGAACTCGCCTCGATAAGGTTACAGCCAATCACCATGCTCACGAATCCTCTTCCTATCGGCCCCAGCGCGCAGAGATCCACGTCTGTATTCGTGACGTACTCGGTGAAATGCCGGTTGACCACCATCTCGTGCAGGCTGGTGTAATCGAAGCGGTCCGCGTTGTGCATGTCGAGCCCCAGCCCACGCAGGTAATGGTACACGGCCGGATTCTTACAAGAGTCTGCACAAATACCGAGCAGGTTGGCGCCTGTCGGGGCTTTGACGTCTATGCGAGCGCCGTGCTCCACAAGGAGTTTGGCTATGCCGAGGTTCCCTGCCGCAACGGCGGTCATGAGCGGCGTGTTGAACTCAAAGTTCTCGAGGTCTGGGTCCGCGCCACGCTCGAGAAGAAGCTCCACCGCTCTGGTGAAGCCAGACTCGGCAGCCACGTGAAGCGGCGTGTTTATTTCCCTATCCTGCACATCCACTTTGGCTCCGTTGTCGAGGAGGAGGCTTATAATCTCGGCCACCATAGGACATCGCTTGGCAGCGATATGTAAAGGAGACGAGTCGAGTACGGTGTCGTCGTTCTCGCAGATGCCGTATTCGACCTGGTGATTCACTGCCCTGCACACGAGCTCCTCTCCAAGAGCATCTGTCGATGGAACATCCGCTTCCAGGCTGGGCTCGAGCCCAGCAACACCCATTATCTTGCTGCATAATAACTGCGGTCAGCCACGCGTCTCTGATGACTCTTTTGGGGAGCGAGAGAAAGAAGAAGAAAAAGAAGAAAAAGAAAAAGAAGAAAAAGAAAAAGAAGAAAAAGAAAAAGAAGAAAAAGAAGAAGAAAGAAAAAAAAAAAGAAAAAAAAAAGACATACCGGTACTTGCGGGCGTTTGCCTTGATATGCGCAATGATAACCTTCAAGGCATAAAGGTTGGATCGAAAGACGGCCGTGTGCAGCGCCGTAAACGGCATGTCCAGCCACTGTATCTCATTCTCGAGGTATGTATCCAACAACAGATTGAAGCAGTCTTTCGCATCGGGGGCATCGCGAGGGGGAATCACGGGCGGGTCGGCCCCCAGCCCAAACTTGCACGCCTCGACAAGTACGTTAAACGAGCCGATGCCGACAAAGTGCTTCCGACAAGTTCCCGTGAACCCCCTGAATCCGTTTCTCAGCAATAGTTGGATGATGGCGGGGTTTTTCCTGGACATGGTCGCCACCGCCATCATAAGGGGCGTGCATCCGCCACAGTCCATGACGAGGTTGTTGCGCTCCTTTGGAGGGATGCAACTGACAAACAGGGCGCATTCCTTGTAGCTCGAATTCTGTATGGTGCGCTGCAGGGAAACCCCGAGGATCTTGGCACGCTGGAGCCAGCGCCGTCCCGTAAGAACGACTGAGGCCGCGGCCGGCGCCTGCGGCTCGCCGCTCTCGTCCCTGTAAAGATAGCTCATAAACACATCCACAAACTCGTTGTTGGCCCGAAACGCCAGGTGGAACGGCATGATGCCAGCAGAGTTAGTCACGTGCCTCGCCCCCAGCTTGAGCAGCGTCCTGACCCCGTCAATGTTGCGGGCCAGGACGGCGTCGTGGAGCGGCGTGACCCCGAAATTCGTCCGCGCGTTGATGTCGGCTCCCTTCTCGGCCAGGATGCGGATGCAAACGTCTGTTCCGCCCAGAACGGCATAGTGCATGGGTGTGCGTTGGTCATCTGAGATCCGGGAGCTTGGATCCAGCTTGAGCACCTCGATGCAGAAGCGGAGTGCGGCGTCGTGGTTGTTGAAGCATGCAAAATGTAGCGGATTCGCGTTGGCGGCCGAATAAGTCAGTCCAGACGCCCCGACCCGGAACAAGGTCGAGCACTGCCGGTTCCAGTCAAAGTCGGCCCCGAGCTTGGTCCTCATCTTTTCAAGCAGCCGGACGCTTCCCCTGGCAGCAGCAGCGATGATGCCATCCAGGCCATCCTTGGTTCCGAGCGAGGGATCCGCCCCGGCTTCCAGGAGGATCAGTGCGCATTCCGGATAGTTTTCCATGATGAACGACACCAGGGCCGTGGGCTCCCCGAAACCGCGCACACGCACGTTGGGGTCGGCGCCTTGGTCCAGAAGGAACTTGAGCTTCTCTTCGCGGTATCGGGTCTTGAATCGCCCGTCCAGGAGCATATGGATCGGCGCCCGTCCCTGGGCGTTGTGCTCGTTCAGCCTCGTCTTGTCGGTCGCCTTGGACTGGAATATGACCTTGACCATGGGTTCCGGCCACGACGTCCCGCAGAGAATGTGGTCAAGCGTGCTCCTCTCCTTGTACACGTCGAACACGGACACGCCGCTTGCGAGCAGCGCGTTGAGCAGGTTGCGGCTGTTTGCGCAGATGGCGAATCGCAGCAGCTTGGTGGCGCGCGCGTCCTCGACCAGCTTGTCCATGTATCGCGTCTCCTGCACTATCAGGGTGAGGAGGTCTACCTTTTGCTGCCGTGCTTCGCTGCAGGTGATGTTGCCCTCGCCAAGCAAGATGGAAAGTCCGCTGTCCTGCTTCTCCTCCTCGTAGCGGCGGAGGACGCCTGCGTTGATCAGTGCCGGGATAGCGATCGCGACCGCGACCTCGAAGGCCTCGTGGTTGACTGCCAGGGCCGGGGTCAGCACCAGCCGGCAGAAGCGTTCCCAAAGCCCCCGCCCCTGGCTGTCTCTTGACTCGAGCGTCTCTGGCGTGAGCAGTTTTTTGTAAGCGTGCGGGTGTATGAGCGGCTTCTTGATCGTGAGGCTGGGACGCTGTGGCGGCAGCGCCCTTTGCAGTCTGGGTTGCAGGTTGATCAGTATCGTCTCGGCCGGTGTGAGGCCGTCTTTTGTCTGGAGCGGCGCGTCCGGCCAGGCTTCTCGGAGATGATCAATCACAGCCTCGGTGACGTAGTAACGGAGCTTGTGAAGAACAGTGTACCCGTTGTCGTCGACCGTCTTCGGGTCAAGCCCAGCCTTGAGAAGACCGAGGAGTATCTCCTCGCCGCCCCACTCTGCGGCAATGTGCAGGAGAGGCTCTTTGCTCTGGAAAAGAGACATGTCCCGCTCGTCCTTGCAAATGTCAAGAAGCACATGGGTGGCCTTTGGCGATCCCGGACCGTAAAACGCCCGCGTGTTCTTGATGAAGAGCACGCTCTCTGCAAGTGGCGTGTGTCCGTTCTTGTTCACCACACGCAAGTTCCTGTCCCTGTTTGGGTCGACCTCGGAAAGGCATTTCAGGATGCAGACATCGTTGTTGGCCGCGGCGTAATGCCAAATGTTGCGGCCCTCCATGTCTATCGCGGCCGTGTCGCAGCCACGGTTGACGAGCGTTCTCAGGACGTCCTCGGATTCCGCAAGCATCAGTGGTGTCCTCCCAACATTGTCCCTGGCCTCGATGTCGGGCTCAAAGTCGAGGATGAGCGACAGCACCTGCACAGACATCCCCTCTCTCTCGGCGGCGAGGTGGAGGAGCGTGCCGCCATCGTCTGACACGGCGATGGAGCCCTCGTCCGTTGCTTCGGACGAGACAGACGGCCTCCTTCGTGGGTTGGAGTAAGGCGCATTCGCATCCCACCGCGCATCCATTATAAGTCTTTTGAGTGCCGGTAGCTGCGAGGTGACTATGCTCCATCTGACCATTTCCCAGTACTCATCGTCGGGCTTGCTTGCGATCTTGTTGTTGAACTCGGTAACTCTCAGCTCCAAGTCCATGGATTCAACAAGGGCTGAAGCCGCACGGAGGAGGTCACGGTCAGGCAATATCTCGTCGGCGCTTGGAAGCGCCATGTCGATCAAACTCGTGATCATCTCCTCAAATGTGCGAGTGACCTCATCTTTATTCCTGGGCACCAGGGTCGATATGAAGCGCGCGTCGGCTATGTGCACACTCGACGGAACAAGTCTCGAAAACAGAGACGAGCTTTCGAGCTTTAGACATATGGGAAACGCGATTGACGCCATGCACAGCATGATGCCGGTATCGGCAAACGTCAAGAAGATGACGCGACTGTCCCATGCGTTGAGCAGGACATTGACGGTGTCTATTCTGGCCTTTTTGTCCCGTATCTCTCTGTCGAGGACTTGCCAGGTATCGGAGCTACAGACGAAGGACTCTGGCCCCAGCAGGGCAAGCATGAGTGGAGGGCCAAGGGAGCACTTTTTGGCGATGGCGTCGTCCCCGTCACGTATGAGCCGAGAACACAGGCTGGGCAGGTTCAGGGCTGCCGCGATATGGAGAGGCGAGATCGACTCGTCACAAAGTTGGTTGGTAAGTTTCATCATCGGGGTCAACGATATCGCCGAAGTGCCAAACTTGTCCGGCCACCTTTGCCTCGCGTACTCGGCACACCACTGTATCCGGTTGAACCTTTTGGCCGGGTCGAAGAGAGCGACTATGTCGGGCTCGAGCTCCTCCCAAAATTGTTCGGCGTATTCTGGCCAGTAGGCTGCCGCGACGGAATATTCCGGGGTTTGTGCGTGACGCATCGCCACATAGTCTCTCTCTATCATGGATTCTTCCGGCTCCCGGTTGTACTCTGGCCGATTGAGAAGCTCTATCCAACTTCGCACAGTCTCTGCAGAAACCAACCTCGGATTCGGGGGCTGTACCGGGGGGGACTCGATCACATCATGCTGCGTGATTCGCAAATTGGACCGTGCCGACGACAGAGCACGAAGCAGGCCAGGGCCGGTGTGAGTTGCGACGCCAATCTCCAGTTTCCTCCTGGCCTGTCCGAGCCCCTCGATACACGATGCGGCACTGCGCACGGCCGAGGCAGCGGGGTCTGGCCTGAGGAGCTTGCCGATCACGTCCAGCGCGGCCCGGCACGTCGCGAGATGCCCAAGATCCGGCTGCGGGCTCAACGGGCACTTGCAGGGGCCCCGTAAGCAGAAAGCTAATATTTTGAGGCTGTTGAGTGTTCCGGCCAAGCTTCGTAGCTCTCCCGCCAGTATTTTAAGTTCATCGTCGGCTATTCCGTCTGGGGCACTGCGCCTCCTCTCTTTCAAGGTTTTGAAAACGGCTGCGTGGAGGTCTCCTGCTTGGCCCTCGAGTTCTGTGAGTGCAGTCGACAGCGCCTCGAGCATGTCACCTACGGATGCCTCCATCATTGATCCCTCATGGCACGTCCCCGCTCTGACTACCATAGCCGTCGGGCTTTTTGGCTTGTGGTGGGCTCGAGATTCCAGTGGCGAAGTCGCTGACTATAACAGATGGCGGGCGGTGTTAGTTCTGCTCTTTAAGGCGATTATATATCGATGAAACTTTGGAATGTTGCAGCCAAACTTTGGGCCTCGGGCAGGCAACAAGCATCATACACGATCACTTCTGAATCTGAAGGAAGGAAGTTGCACGCACGGCGTATTGTGGCTGGTTCAATGATGATGAGGCTGACTGAGCCATTAGTTAATCAATAATCTATGGCCAGTAAAGATAAGCCTTATCGCTGCCTCCTTCGTTCCTGCTTTGGAATCACGAACAAGTTATCCCGTGATAAGCCGATAAGCATGTGATATGTAATTTAATTTGAATAAGAATACTGGCAATCTTGAATAATAATACAAGTTTGTCGCAGAATATCTCACGGCCACTCCATCTCAGTAATCCAACGGCGCAATGGTGAGAACGACCCACTCGACAGAACCGTCTGGCCCTTTCATGGGTGTCCAGTAGGTGGCCAGGCCTCGCCTACTGCTGCTCCAGTCTCCCATTCTCCGACACCCCTCGCCGGCGGCCGTCCCGCGATTCACCTCGAGCTCCAGCCTCAGCGTCTCGGTGCCGCGCGAAACTGCCTCCCGTACCGAAGCCCGGAAAGTCCTGTTGATGGACGGCGAGTTCGCCTGCTCCGCCAGTACGGTGAATATGTCCTTTTCGATGATGGGGTCGGCCGCCACGTCGAGCCCCAGAATCTCCAGAGCGTCGCGCGAATAGAAGGATATCTCGAGGATAGGAGCGGCTTTTCTGGTGGTCGCCGGGGCGGCACAGCTGGGCTGGAGGCTCTGGAGCACCATGAAGCAGCTGCAGACTTTTTGCAGGGCATCTGTGCAAGAGGCAGTCGAGAGGCTGTGGTCGAGACTCGGCGGGGTCCACACATTGCTCGACTGTGCGGTCGTGGGTCTGATGGTCGGGGATACGGCGTTGGTTGCGCGCCGAAACGACCTCAGAAAGTCTGGCAGTTTGCTACGCCCGCTGGCCCCGCTGTCAAAGCTGCTCCAGTCACGGTCCCTTTCCCTTTCCCTTTCCCTTTCTCTTTCTCTTTCTCTTTCTCGTTCTCTTTCGCATTCCCGAGACGGAGTCCCGACGCCACACGCACGAGATGGTCGCTCAACAGTCGATGGCCTCGTGCCCAGGATGGCCAGCACGTCACTATTGCTCTCGATCTCACGCGAGACGTCAGTCTGGGCAACAAAGTAGTAGGCCAGCTTGCCGGCGGTGCAAAACAGAGGACAAACGTAGACGAAATTCCAAAACGGGCCACTCCCGCCCACCGGGTAGCTTAGTATAAGCTCCGCTACCTCCTCCTTGCGCAGCATCGCGTCTCGTATCTTGGACAACACCCCCTTGCTTGTACACGAACCATGAAGAAAGGTGCCGTTCCCGACCACCGGCGCGAACCAATCGTACCCCGTGAGCTCTATGAAACTATTCGAAGTAGATGCGACGGGCTTGTCCTTCATGAAAGGGTTCATCAAGCAAAAGGCATCCGCAAGACCGTGGAATTGTGAGTTGAGCGCGCCGGCTGGGCTGGACAAGGCCAGGCTCGCACAGATTGCAATCTGATCCTTCACAAAGCTGGGATAAAGCGTGTGGAACAATTGGTCTTGGATATACTCTCTTGATTCGCTAAATATTGTCTGTAGATTTGGTACCGAACTGGATGTCGCCTTCTTTGCATGGTTGTCGAGGGCGGCAGCGGTATGGGATGGAAGCTTAAGTGTCGTCAAGTTCTCCGTGATAGCCGACATTCTTTCCACAGTCTCATCCAGCATCTCTTCAAATTCATTAACCTGCATGCCGTATCAGCATGGCCAGTCGAGTTGTCGTGCATGAATGATCAAACAAGGAAAAGAAGAAAAGAGAAAGAGAAAGAGAATGAAAGGCATAGATACCTTCGTCAAGAGGTCGACGCTCTCCTCCATCCCGTGGCTTTCGGCAAACTTCAGCAACCGTTCCAGTGTGGCAGGATCTTTAATTGCCATCCGGAACATCTCACGACTCAAGAAATCAGGAATCTCAGGCCTCGGCGGTACCTCATCGGCCCCATCTATCCTGCCAGCCCTCACAGTCCCCCTCCACGACACGGGCGTGAACAAAGGGGAACGAGGCGATCCGTCCGGGTTATAGTCGGTGTATTGCCGCAAAGCATCTTCGTTTGTGTGCAAGGTCAATCCTGAAGCGCTTTTGAGCTGGATTTTGGTGCCAGTCTTCCGTGGCCTGTGGGAGCGTGGGGTTACAGGCCAAGATAGAAGAACCGGAGAGGGCACGGTTGGGCGTATGTGAGGTGATGCGGAGGCCGGAGAGACCGCGGAGCTCTGGCGTCTCCTGCTATGGTCTGGTACGGGTACTGCCGGTTCGGATGCAGGCACCGTCTGCACCGGAGGGTTGTCGTCATTTTCCGGTAGAAATACTGAAATCACGTCTGGTGGGGATGAAGCCATGACAAGTATATGAGCGGGTGGGTGGTATAAGTCGTTGCCACTTCCACGCCTACATCTTTTTATAAAAGAGAGAGAGAGGGGAAAGAAAAGAAAAGAAAAGAATATACTTTAAAAGATTTCGTATTCTCAACCAAAAGACATGGTGTCGAGCGCCTCTGTCATATTACAAGGGAGATGGAGATCGAATGATGATACCAAGTAGAAGCGATCTCAAGATCCTTAAGGCCGATAAGGCGATGCTGAGCTGGTAGCGTGACGGCATGACTGGGTAATGTACGCGCTTGGTGCTTACACCAACCAGAAGGCCGCGTGGAACGAACAATCTAAGTAAAGTAATGTTAGTAGTAGGCGAGCCCGGATTTCTGGACCAGTGGCTTCTTCGGAAGGCTCCGGAATCCCGAAGGCTGAGTTCGCTCGAGCTCAACGTTGAGCACACTAGCGCACACAAACTTCAGAGGGAAACTTCTAGATGCAAAATGATTCGAGTCAGGCGAGAGCATCAAAATAGAGCAGCAATAGTCTGAGAGACTAGAAGACAGGCGGAAACATGTCCTGCCTGGCTTTGCAGTGACGGCGGGTATAAACAAACCAGCATGCATTGATTACATATGGGGGAGGGGGGGAAGCATTATCTTCAAGACAAAACGTTCACCAAAGGTTAAAATAATACAGTTTCTTCTTTTGTGAGGGGATGGGGATGGATGCGGTATACTCGCAATAGATGCAGCTGCTCTATGAAACAATAAGAGGCGGTTTGCTACATGATACGGATATACGGTTATAAATAAATACAATGTAGACAAATATATATACTTTGCGAGGCCAACGCTTGAAACCCCAGAAAGCCATGATGGACCTGTTTTGTGCCTTTGGCGAGACCTTGGTCTCACTCTGATTCTCCCAACACAGCACACATCAGATACATTCTGTCCTCGGCACCGGCGCCTCTCGTCTTGTACGGGCCGCGCCTTCGTCTCTTTTCTTAAGCACATGTTCCTTCGGCTTGAGTGCCCCGCCGCACGGCCGGTAGGCCTGCCATGCCTCAGCCTGCTCTGGTCCTCTGTTGGAGTGCCGGTGGAACTCGGGCTGCTTCTCCGTGATGACTGGGTTCTCTCGGGCTGGTGTCGGGTCCTCCTCTTCTTCGTTGCTGTCGCTGTCGCTGTCGCAACACATGGATTCGGTGTCGCTCCTGACGGAAATTTCTGAGACGTTTGATGAGCTGGAGGAGAACGAAGTGGATGATGGTTTCTTTGCATGGCTGCGCTTCTTGGGGCGATTCTGATTTGTCTGTCGCGAGGCCAGATTGGACTCCATCTTTGCTATAAGTATCCAGATAGAGAGAGGTAGAGAGATGTGCCGGTAGTGTAGTAGGTAGGTAGTGGTAGTAACAGCAGGTAGGCACGTATATGGTATTTCAGATCCCAGATCTTATAAGGTGATGCAGGTGTTCAAGTTTGCGCAGGTACTGATAATACTTGCCGGACATAGATAGATACACATGCCATCCATATAGTAGGAAGGAAAATATTCGTATGGGATGGATACTAATTCCAGGTTTTGGTGGGTGTCCCGGATCGATGGCTCCGGATGGACCCACAACCTCTTTACCCTATTTTCATGGCCTTCTCCATTATGCCGTCATTATGATGGTCGCCACTCGATCCTGCCGATCCCGATCCACCATTTATAAATCGACTCCTCGATCCCGTGATCCGTAGTACACCAGCCACTCGTCAGTTATTTACGTCATGCCCGTACCTAGGTGCCTACTTAGGTCATCCCATAAACCTGGACAGGTTCATACTGTAGGGTATCCATATCAATATCGGGGCTTTCGATGAGCATGCCATCAAGGTTGGCCTCGAGCGACTCGGTTTGTCAGCTTGCTTCTTGACATGAACGTGCAAAATTCAGTTGCGAGTCCTCTTGGAGAGCGGGGGCAATAATGCTTACTTGTGCCATTATAAAGTGCCGTATCTGATAGCGGCACCCTGGAGATGGTCCTATGTACCATCAATAATCAAGGCCGTGCCGTGTTGTATATAAGTGGCTATGATATGGATCATGCTGGCACTGATCCCATTGCTCGCAAACCGTCAACGGGTCTACATAATTGTACCCCTCTTGGTGAAGTCAGGGACACTACCTCGAAAGACTGAGAGTGTGTATGTATTTGTTTTATAGAATACTGGGGTTTTGTTCTATAGCCTTTCCTATATTGGACACCGCGATACGGGTGGGCAGATTATGCTCCATCTGTGAAGGTCACGTGGTATATATATTCGACAATCTAATACAAAGATAATACCGAGTCCTATTGGCTCGTGTATGACTTTGTTACAAAATGTGGTACGTTGCAAACGCTTGCAAACAGCTGGCACCAGCTCCATCGAATTTCGAGTTATCATGAATGAATGAATTCCTCCATGATGTCATGATGCCATGTCTGCTGCCAACACCACGCCATCATCGCAGACTTGAAGGGAATGTTTTCTTCTTCTTTTCTTGCCTCATCTCGACCGCACTCTCACCTCCTTGACAATGGCGCGGGGCTCCGGAATGCCGTGAACTGCCAATCTGGTTCGTTGTGTACGATCGTCGGTCCACGTCACATCTACTGGCGTCTCGGGCGCGAGCAGTTCCAGCCATGCGCTTCCTCACATTCGTTAGAACCCGCATGATCGATTTGGCAACCGCCAACAGACTCAGGGCCTCCTCAGGATTCGCAGCATCACGGCAATCATGGCGTGCATCTGTTCAGACTACAAATCTGTTAGCTCGGGGGCGCAACCTCTTCACTGGTGTAGGTAGTACTCAAGGCCCCAGACGGCATCCCCAATCCCTCACCGTTCTATATGCCGTACTTGCCGGCGGTGGCATCATCTGGCTTCTTTATCCAAGCGAGGCATTTGACGAATTATCGCGGATCCAGCGCAAAACAGAAAGAAAGAAAACGAATCTCGATTACCTCGCCAACGGAGCGGTCGATGATGACAAGGGATTGCGGGAGCAGCAGCAGCAGCAGCAGCAGCAAACGGGCGCCTGGTTCGACTTCTCGCGGCGCTTTGAGTCCGTCTCGGGGCTGCTCGATCTTGAGTGGTCCAAGATGACCGACACGGTCATCGACTTTATCCTACCAGAATGGTCCAAGATGGTCCCCGTATACCTGCGCAAGCTACAGAACGAGCTCTCGATGGCTCCCGGCTCGCTTGCTGATGAGGTTTGGAGAGAAGCGCACGACCCCTCCATCAACCCGGAGATCCGGTATTCGGCCGCCGTCCGCGTGTCGGACGAACTCTGCCCCGAGGAGACCGAGTTTCTCGTCCGGAGACGCAAGATCATAACGGTAGCGTTCGCCAAGTACCTCGGGATTGACGAGCGTGACGTGCACCCGGACGATGTGCCTGTTATGGCCATGTGCGGATCTGGAGGAGGTCTGAGGGCTCTGGTGGCGGCGTCTGGGTCGTTGATGGCGACGCAGGACGATGGCTTGCTGGACTGCTTGACCTACACGGCGGGCGTGAGCGGGTCATGCTGGCTGCAGGTACTGTATCATTCCTCGGTCTCGGGCCAGGACCTGCACCGGCTGGTGAACCATCTCAAGGCCCGGCTTGCCGTGCACATCGCATACCCTCCGGTCGCGTTCCAGTCCCTCGTCTCGGCCCCCACCAACAAGTACCTCCTGAGTGGCATTGTCGAGAAGCTCAAGGGTGACCCGAATGCCAATCTTGGGCTCGTGGACATGTACGGCATCCTGCTCGCGTCCAGACTCCTCGTTCCGAAAGGCGAGCTGGGCGTCAACGAGCGGGACTTCAAGCTCTCCAACCAGAGGGACACCATCAAGTACGGCGCCCACCCGATGCCGATTTACACAGCCGTACGGCATGAGATCCCGAACGTGGATCCCACCATGGACAAGGCGGTTCGGTCTGTCTCGGAAGCGGCCAAGGAGGAAGCCAGGCGCGAGGCTTGGTTCCAGTGGTTCGAGATCACGCCGTACGAGTTCTTTTGCGAGGAGTTCTCCGCCGGCGTGCCCACGTGGGCGATGGGGAGGAAGTTCAAGGCTGGCAAGGACGTGCCTCCGGAACACGGCTTTCACCTCCCCGAGCTGCGTACGCCGCTACTCATGGGCGTGTTTGGCAGTGCCTTTTGCGCGACGCTGAGCCACTATTACCGCGAGGTCAGGCCCATCGTCAGGAGCATCACGGGCCTGGGCACGATTGACGAGATGATCTCGGGCCGTAACGAGGACCTGAGCAAGGTCCATCCCATCGACCCGGCAAGGATCCCCAACTTTGTCTACGGCATGCAAGGCCAGCTATCCAAGACGACGCCCGAGTCGGTTTGCAATCACGAGTACCTCCAGCTCATGGATGCCGGCATGTCCAACAATCTTCCCATCTACCCGCTTCTCCGACCAGGCCGCAACGTGGACGTCCTCATCGCCTTTGACGCCTCAGCAGATATCAGGACCGACAATTGGCTCTCGGTCGTTGACGGCTACGCACGCCAACGCGGCGTCAAGGGCTGGCCCGTCGGCATAGGCTGGCCCAAGTCCACGGACCCCCCGGCAAAGACGCGCGACGAGCTCGAAGAGGCTGCGGCCAAATCCACCCGCGAGGCCCAAGACAAGCTCGCGCGAGCCAAGTCCAAAGACAACATTCCTCACGACGGATCGACCGGCGTCAACCGTGCCGAGGATCTCGGATACTGCACCGTCTGGGTCGGCACCACCGAAGAGCGCGAAGCCGACCATCCGCCGCCGGCGCCGTCAAAGGCCATTGATGACAGCACTGCCTGGCGGCTCATGGAGCCCGACGCTGGCATCGCCGTCATCTATCTCCCGCTCCTCGCCAACCCCAAGGTTCCCGGCGTCAACCCCGGCACTGCCGCCGGCCCGGTATCGGACTACCTGAGCACATGGAATTTCGTGTACACCCCCTCGCAGGTGGACGATGTGGTTGCTTTGGCCAAGGCAAACTTTGTCGAGAGCAAGGACCACATACGCGCCACGGTACGAGCTGTATACGAGCGCAAGAAGAAGGCAAGGGAAACCGTCGAGTCGCAGGCACGCGAGGCCAGGTTCAGAAGGAGGGTCAGGAAGGGCTTGACGCATCGATATGGCGAGGGAGACCATTTCAGTTAGAAATGCCCGACATCAGTCATGGTGGATCTATGCCCTTGCAGTTCTTTTGGTAGGAAATACCCAGGGGTTTTGTTTGTATCATCCCACTCCCTCCCTTTCTTTTCTTGTTGATAGCATGGCATGCCCACATGTTGGTTTCTACGGCGTGATTGGGCAGGTCCAGGAGTTTGTGTTCTTCGTATTTATATATGCAGCATCGTACATTCAGGGTCGAAGGTACCGCAGTACTCCCATAACGTGGGTTGAACATGTTGCGCGCGTCTCCGGCATCGTCATCTATCTCTCCCACGCCGCCGCCGCTGAGTTGAGTTTGTAGGTTTAGGATTGAGAATGTATCGGGTCGTATGTTCCGAGGACCTCGAGGGGCTTTGTTTCCAGACCTCAAACTCTCACCAGGGCCCGGCCCTCTCTATCCCGCCTGGCCGCATCCCCCACAAGATATACAAGTGCCAGACGAAGGAAAGGGCCCTAGCCGAGAAGCAGAAGCGAACCGAACCGATTTTCCATGCCATCCTTTTTGCGTAGCCCACGATTGCCGCCGTGCCGCCCTCCCCGGTCCCCCCGGCCCTCTATGCAACCCCCCCTTCTTCCCCCAGATGCATGAGCTAACAAATTCCACAACAGAGGGCTAAATGATCTCGCCGGGATCGATGTGGGGAGATTTCCATTTTTGCCTGTAGTCGGAAGTCACGTCGCTTGGCACGGGAGGTTTGTCGCCCGGGCTGTAGAGGTACCACGAGCATAGGGCGTTGATGCTGGCCTGCATCCGTGCGTGGTTGAGGCTCGGTCCGGCCCCCTCGCCGAGTTTATCACGACCGCTAAAGATGCCGACGACGTACACGGGTGTTATTGAGAAGCGACCCGTCTCCGAGAGCATGCGTGCCGTGGGCTGCTCGAAGCCCTCGCGAGCGCAAAGCCGGGAAAGCTCGCGTAATGGGAGGTCAAACGAGAACAGCTTGGCCATGTCAACGGTTCGCGAGATGACATGAGCGCGGACAAACGACCTGGCAGCATCGCGACCTGCATGGGCGAAAAGCGCCCCGACTATGGCGCGGACAACCCCAGCGTGTGCATCGGCTTCAAGATTTGACTCGTCCAGCTTCTCGGCCTCCACCTGCTCCGCCAATGTCAGTTGCCTCTTTTGCTTGCTTGACATGGTTTGCCGGTCCGTCCATCCGTCGATGGTGTCACCAAACTCGTTGTCCAGAACGATACGGCTGCTCATGCCGCGGCGAACGCCCTGATCGGCTGTTCGCTTGAAGCCCCAGATGCTCTGGACCGTAGCTCTTTTCACGTTTCTGGACCACTGCAGCAGGCCTGGGTCCACCTCGCCTCCGGGAAACGCTGCCGCCTCGATACCCCACTGCCTCGCCACGCGGTGGAGCGCGGCCGGGCCCGTGTAGGCGCGCATGGCCTCGAACAAGACGGCCATGGGCAGGCGCGGGTACTTGCACATGAGCCACTCGTTGGCGTGATAGTTGAGGATGGTGCCTCCGAGGTAGGCGAGCGTGGCGTTGTTGAAGTTGGGACTGGGGTCGGCCGACGGGTCGACGAGGGTGCGCGCGAGCGTCTCGAGGGGCATCTTTGGCGTGATGTTGAGACGGGCGTGCAAGGCCGCCAGCTTGGCCGACTGCGCGGCACGCCATGGCTCGGGAGACGGAAGATTCTGGGCACTGATGCTGGGCCCGTGCGATTTTTCACTCCTCTTGGGTTCGGGACTGGGCTGCTGCTGGTGCTGCTGCGGGACCTGGCTGCCGAGACTCGTAAAGTCCAGCGGGACGGGGGAACTGTCGAACTGGGGCTGGGCCATGGCGGCTGCGGCATCACTGAAGCTTCCGTGCGTGTGGAAAGGCCGCCGCGAGCGGCATGCTGGGATCGAGGTGCCGAGAGTGGTGGTGGTGGTGGTGGTGGTGGTGGTGGTAGACGCGGTACATTGGTGATAGGGACATGATGGTGTGCGGGCTGGCCCCAGCCGTATCTTGCCTGTCCATCGTTCCAGCCGTAACCTCTTCATTATCATTTAGCCTCGAGGCTCCCAAGGGTATACACGTTTGCGACAAACGGGGTGCTGCGAAAACTTGTATGGTTTCCGCGCAGACGCCGCATGACCACCTTGATTCTTGGCCTGCTTTGCTTTTCCTCTCTCTTTCTCCCTCTCTGCCTCTGTGAGGTGGTGGAGAGCAGGAGAAAAGGGAAAGGAGAAAAAGAAGGAAACCCGTGGTGGGTTGGAGTATCGAGAAATGAGGATTTGGTGGATGAATGGCAGGCAAATATGAGCGACGAGAAAAAGTTCTGCTTGATCAGAATTCGAGACAGTAGATGGTGGCGACCGCACACTGTATATGCCCCCCCATTCTACATTCTACTAGAAGCGGCAGCCGGGGGATAATTCTGGTGATAACTAGTGTATTATCTATACTACACACATTTAAGCATGTCTATGAGTAAAATTCAATGCCACATCTACGGCGGTCGCTCGCCAATTCAGGATTGTGGTGTTGTCGTGCGCGGTACAGTGTTCATATCCACACCGTAATCGAATCACGCCGCTTATCTTATCAGCCTATCTAATTTACCGGAGAAAATCCGACACCAACCTTATCCGTAGACTTATGCTTATATTGTTATCGTCATCAAACCAAGGTGACCGCCAAACTTGACGGCTTTCATATTGATATTGCCTTGCATATCACAATGGCAGGTTTCCTCTTCTCCCAGCTTACACGATCCAATGCAACGCAGCTGACTCCTTTTCCAGGGTGGTGGTGGCGAGAAGATCCCGTGAGTCTCGCAACCCCTAATAACTTGGTCCTCGATAACGACATGTGCTTCCTCCCGAAACTTATCGACAATATAGCATCGCCCTCTTTCAGCACGACTGACTTGCTTCTCCTCGGCCGCGCGCTAACGCCCATATCTCATGCTCAAGGTATCCGAAGCAAGTCTGGTCCCCCGCCGGAGGGTGGTACTGCCGGCCTGCTAACTGGCGCGCCAACACGGCCATCGCGGGCGGCTTTATCGCCAGCATTGTCTTTGTCGCATGGACACTCAGCGCCGAGAGGGAGACACGGGTGCGGAACTTTGAGCCGGGCCGGTTCGCACCAAGCAGGCAGTATGTTATCACGCACCCTGGTACTCTGAACCTTTTGCCCATGATGCTAACGCAACGGTGATACGCAGTTGGTCAAAACAAGTCAAAGGCTGGGATCGGGAGAATGCTGCAAAGCAGTAAATCGCAGTGTATATCTTGGGGCACATCATGAAAGCGGCGAAACCACAAAAAAAAAATTTAATTGCAGGACCTTGCAGGACCCTTCCTTGGTAGCTGCCGTAGGCTGGTGATACATGGCCAATTTGAATATCTTCCTTGTGAGCTTGCTCGTGACTGGTTATTTATAGTACGGCTATTAAGCTGTTGATGCCGATTTGGATTCGCAACTGCTTTTGAATGATGATAGCTGGGTGGGTGGCCTGCTTGAGCGGATGCTGTGCGACATGTTGCGTGCAAGATTGTTGTCGATCAGTGGATGTGCGTGCAATATAGACTGCGGTATCTCTTTTCCTAGCCCAGATGAGCTCCAGATGAGGATTGCGGCTTGTCCATGCCCACAACACGTGAGTTTCCCCTGACGGTTTCCCGAGCTCGGAATATGGCGCTGGCTATGCTGCCATACCATGCGGGGAGACTTTCGGTTATGTGGGTATGACTTCAATCGGTTTGTTTACCGTACCGTACCATACCATACCATACCATAACCATACTTCATGTATCTGACGGTAAGCCTCCTCCGTTGCTCGGCGTTTGCGGGCCGAAGATCGCCCGGCTGCTTGCATGACCCATCTGCGTTGACAGCACGAGAGACTCAAAGCCTCCTGGAAACGAGCAGAACCATCATCCCACCACGGTCACTGCGGAAGCCCCCACAACTCGCAGTCTTTGATTTCTGACTCGAGGCAAACTGGTGCTGCCTTGATTCAATGTGGTACGAGTACTCGCCGCTCATGGTTACTCGAGCACTGATGTGAGCCCGCGGGCTTGAACGGTGGGAAACATCAAACGCCACAAAAGTACCACCGCCTTTCTCTGTGCGCATTCCTGCTGGGCCCTCGGCATAAGGGGCAAATTGAAGAACCTTCGATGGTCATTCCAAGGGATACAAGGGTCCAGTGAACCGTGTTGCTCTACTGTAGTCTCTGTCGTACGTTGTGCTCTAAGTTATTATCAGCTTCTCGCTCCACACAGTGTGAAAGCTATTTATTGCCAGGCTTCGTGAATCACAAGACAAAGCAATGCCAAGGTGCCACTTATTGAGGCTTCCAGAATCTGATACACTGCCGAGGGCCACGTAGTCCAGAACCCAGAATGATGAATGATCTTGAAGCACTAAGTTCATGTATCCAAATTCCAACTGGCCTGTGGCGAAACAGCGGAGAGTTCTCGTGTTGTTCATCCCGAAAATCAGCATGCACGAACACGAGGACGTGCTATATCTGGGCAGCCACTCTAGGTTTCGTAGAATTGCCGGAGGACAATACACCATGATCTTCTTTTCTGGGGTCAAACCGCAAATCCCTCATGAGACCTGCGGGCACAAGTCACACTTTGGCCCGAGCACAGGTTATTGTGCCGTACTTTACACTTTCTGTGCTGACGAATATAGAAATATTCTATATAGTTTGCTCAGTCGTAAGGGTCCACATGTTTGGCAACTCTATTTACCAGAACGATTTTTCCACGGCAGAGTAGAGATTTTTTGGTTGAAAAAAGAAAGAAAAACCCTTCAAGAGCTTTCCAAGAGGCGGGTTGGTCGACGGGGCTTCGACGGTGCGTGAACTTTGTTTGATTTGGAATCGGTCCTCCACACCCCCGCCCAAGATAACCTCAAACCTATCGGCTGTCCCTCTCGTTGGTTTCGAGACCAGGGTTTCACCAGTCCGGTAGAGTCTGGCCTCGACGAGTAGCAGCAGCGGATCCCACTGCCAACTGTTCAACACAATGTTGTCGTAGACATCAAGCCTTATCGGCTGGTAGAGTAATGTCCAAGTCGACTAGGGTTTATTTAGATATGAATGTGGTCCTATAGTTCCTCGAGCTTCTCTGTTGGCCAAACCTTATACCCTCGGTATTCTTTCGCCATGGACTAGTTTTATCCGAAGATATGCCCGACTTAATTCTGGTTGTCATAAAAAGCCGATAAAAAACCAAAAATAAACCCACCACGTTCCATGACACACGACTGGACTGTGAAACTTAAACTGTCGGCGAGTAAGTGCAGTGGCGTCACACCAGATGCTATCCACCATAATCCAGCATATCCAGACCCCATGTCCCATGAATCGCGGCCACGCAGTGCTCATCATGCTTTCAGGCAACTTTTGAGACGCAAGAGCCAGTATCGTGCGGCCACGTTACCAGAGGTGGCTCGTACAGTCAGTCGGCTGGGGATTTGTCTGCCCACTCTTGCAATTCCGTCAACATCCCATGAGGCTTCACAAATCATGAGATATTTTTGCCAGACCAGAATCAGTCAGATATAGATGGACTGATAGATCGATAGATGGGTACTGTTTTGTTAAGCCTCTGATGTATATCACGTGGAGGGGTGGAAGCAGGTGCAAGACAAGGGGAGTGTGTAGAAGAAGCCCCCCCAAACAAAGTTATGTGGCGATATAGCACACACTATCTGTCACCTGTTATCGTCGCTCTGGACACACACACACACACACACACACACAACACACACACCTTCAACTCAGGCGCACGCAGCCTCAGGCGCACGCAGCTCAGAAGACCTTCCTTTTATCAAAATCCACGGGCCAAAACCAAGGCAGACTGCCTCTGGCCAATCACCGAGCCAGGAACAAGAGATGCTTCCCTCTGATTGGCCAGTCCTGCCTTGCAACAACTGCCATTCCGCCCATTCCGCCCATCCTGCCCATCATGGCCGCCCAATAATAAGGGCGTCTCCGGTGTCGGTTGTATGCCTCGCCCGTTGTCTCGTTGCGCTCCTGGAGTGGGATGGGAAATCGGAATCTGATAGCATCGACGTGGCTGACGGATATCCAGGGAACACCCTGTGTGCATGATATAATAGCGAGGAGGATTGCTCATCCGTCGAATGCGGGCGGTCGCGCGCGCAGTTGGAGGAACGGCAGCGACTCGGTGCTGCCGCTCTCGACAACTTGCCACCTGGTATCCAGGCCCTGGGCGTGCTTCGAAGCTGCAACTTCCTGGCGATTCTTGGTGGCGAACACTGGATACGTGATCCAGCCAGACAACTTCTCCTTTCCCCCTGCCCTCTTCCGCTCTTGTCTCTTCTTCATTTATTCCCTTTCCTTTCACTCCTGCCCACCCTGGCCTTCTCTCTTCTCCTCTTGCAGGCCCTTCCTCCATCGTACGATCGTACTTGTAACATCGCCGGGACAGATGGGCAGGCGAATGGAGTGTCCTCACTTCGTCGTCATCAGAGTCAGTCGTTGTCTCTGAGTGACATCCCCACTACCTTACCCATACCTGCGCACACAAGCTTTTCAGGACCTATGGTTCCTGCCTTTCTTCTTGTTGCGCCAACGCCTGCTGTCAAATCTTGTCCACAACATGGCACTGATAGCCGAGTGGGTTCGATATCCGGGCTGCGGTTATTCGACAACTTAGTCCAGCCCGGTCGTTGTTTCCGATTTCTGCCCTTCACCTTCCCTGGAGGAGCTTTCCATGGCAATATCAGTCCGAGCGGGATCGTAGTAGACACTGTGTACCTGCCGCCCATGCTGTTTCTCGCCCACACCACTCCCTGTGTCGTCCTCCCGACAGGTCGATACTGGCCGCGGAGCTTGTCGGCCTGCTGTCCCGTCTTTCCTGGGCGTGCACGGATATAGATTTCTGGCCCCCCCCCCTCTCCAAACAACCCCATTACCTCCGGCTCCAAAACGTCCAGCGGGTCCGCAGAGTGAATCGCCGGGGCCTTGGTAGAGTGTGCTTGTCTGCCTTGCTTGTCGCTATCCCACCATCCCACTGCCCCATTCCCGATTTCCGAGCCCCCTAAAGCACCTGGGTTACCTCCATCGCAAAATCATTCAGTTGAGTCTTGTCTTGCGGCATGTTTTCCCCATCTCCACATCCACAATTCGCCTACTCGCAAGGGAACCATCGTTCGAGCAGACCATGTCCAGACACGGGGATGCGGCATGGAATGACGATGGGCGGATCCAGGAACCACGGCGATCAGGGCAACCTTTATTCGCCACTCCCGGGCACGTCGGCCGATACCGACAGCAGCCCCTCGAATTTCGGGGCGCCGCCATCCTCCGGCCCCACCACCGATTCCATGGGCGTTGGCGGCATGATGGTAACGTTGCCGCTCGAGGACGATGGCTTGGAATATAACCCGTATATGAAGGAGGCGCCGATGCCCGGGCCCTGTCCGTACGATTTCGGGTTCAAGGTCAACGCCAATACTGTGGGCCATGTCTTTGGCAATGGCGCCTACCAGCACCCTGAAATGATGCATGATTGGGGGACGGGTAATCACGACCCTGCTGATATGGTCAACGCAGCCAACATCCATCATAAGCCCGGCTATCAACCGCAGCTGATGGGCGAAAGCCACGGCCTCGGGGGGCACGACAGTGCTATGGGTCTTCGTCAGCGCCTGCACATCCCCACCAGTAACGGCAATGGCGATTCCGAGGCGTCTCATACCGAAAGCTTTCTTCCAGATCGAATGGGGGCGCATTACTGGGATGGACCCAGCACTGATCTTTACTACCCACCAACATACGCCACCACCCCCGGCGAGCGGCCGGTCGTCGACGCTCCATACCCCACAGGTGCTGTCTCTCCGCTTTACCCGCCTTCTCTCACACGAGATCCCTCGGACTTTGACCACGGTTACACCCATAATAATCTGGCTAGTGCCGATCTCAGATCGCCAGATCCCATGCGAGCTCCCTCGACGCTAACTTCGCCCTCGGAGTCGGGTCGAAGGGGATCCTTGGTACCGATACCGGCGGTAGGATTACGGCGTCGGCAGAACATCCCCTCCCAGCAACAGCAACGGCAACAGCAGCAGCAGCAGCAGCAGCAACAGCAACACCAGCAGCAACAGCAACATCAACACCAGCAGCAACAACAACAACAACAACAACACCTCCACTATCAGGAAGAGAGGGATACGGCGCTCGAGCGCAATCGTATAGCAGCGAACAGGTTCCGCATGAGGCGTAAGGATGAGCTGATGAAGTTGGCGGCTCAGGAGCGCGACATGGAAGACCAATGTGCCGAGTTAAGCGCGTGTGCGGCTGAGTTGCGTGAGGAGATTTTACATCTCAAAGGACAGCTGTTGGCCCACACCGATTGCGACTGCACTCTGATCCAGCAATATATCGCCAATATGGCTCGAGATCACGTCGAGGCCGAGGAAGAAAGGAGAAGGCGCGGCTCTTCCTCTCAAGCGGAGGAAAGCTTTGGCCCCGACTCGGGCGCGGACGTTCCGGTCGCTCCGGGAACATACACTGCAGAGCTCTAGCTGCTTCTGGTGTGTTATCGACTGTCGCAGTATGTACCGTCGGAATATGTCATGGTTTATTGTTATTGTATTGTCTTGAACATGAGTTTTGTTGTATGACGTTGGTTAGCATTGCCAACGAAAGACGGAGAGGAAGGGGGGCATGGGAAATATCGATTATCGGCGCGCGGCTGGGCATAAACGGCACTGGGTGCGCGAGACGACGCAGGCAGCTCGCGCACGTCATCTGCATGGATGGCCATGGACAAGTATCGTTCGTTGCAGCTCTTAGTGTCTCTATTCATTTTCTTCTCGAGTCCGCTTTCCTCGTTGTCCTCATCTTGTTACTGCGTCCTCGTCCCCGTCCCCGTCCCCATCCCCATCATCTCTGGTTGCGGCATCGAAGCCAGTCGTGTCAAGGTTTTTTGGAGTGACAAAAAAAGACGCGTAAATGTGTGATATCGGGCAACGAGCAGATGGCAGGCCGGTCGGGCGACACGACACAAGGGCGCTTCAAAGTTGGAGCCCGAAAGTGACGGGCGTTTGGTGACATATAGATTAGGTGATAGCCAGGCGAAGTAGTCGGGCACATTACGTTGAACTGCCATCATCCGGAAATCACTCGACTCGAGAATGATAGGGCCCAGCCACTGTTGGTCCTGATCCACGGTATCACATGTTAGGTCGGTTAGGCCCACACCCTGTCTATGCCGCAAAACATATTGTGTGAGCCAAGTTCTGCAGGCCTCCGTACCGGTGGTTCGGGCCGAAAGAGCAATCGCGTGCCTGGCCACCTGTTCCTCACGGTCTCTTCCGAAGAGGTTCTCGATAGCCGAGGTAACACCACGGCTGGCTGGCGGAGAGACGCGGGTCCAGCGCGTCGAGTCGCAATCTCGGGCTCGTTATTGCTCAGGCTCGGCATGTTCGCAACTGGGCGGGCTCGTTCTGGGGCGGCGAGGCATCGGCAAGGACATGGGCAAGGCGTGCGTGTGGCGGATCATGCGTCGTCGTCGGCACACTCAATCCGGAGTTTGCAAAGGCTGAGATGAGTGGATGTTCTCCTTGACAACAACGGCACCGAGGCAGCCCATGTTGTCGACATGCAGGATCTCTCGAGGGTGGGCGACGAGGACGAGGGCGGGCGGCTGTTGGATTAGTGGTTAATGGAAATCTCTGGCATTGTTGATGTTGTTTGTTCTTGGAAGGGGGTCCGTTGCTCGATGGTAGTTTGATTGGCAGCGCCACTTCCTAGCCACGACATCGCAGTCCCCCAAGACATGTCTGCGCAAAACCAAGACGAAATAAAGCACCGAGGGTACGAGAGAATGTGACCTGTGACCTTTTTAATACCGAAATCATATGTGTCGGTCTCAATCGTCATGTGATGGGGCGCGTCATCACAGGAAGGCGAATTACTAAGGGCTGCCGTGGGGGTCGCGACACAGCGGAAATATAACGGAAATGCGTGCCTGGCTGGCTTTGTCGAACCTGTTCTCGAAGATAAAGGGGTGTACTGATGAGGCGGGACTGAGAATGTGTGTGTGGAGGTGCGTGGCGAGTCAGAGTCAGATGCGTATCATCGTACACTGTCTGTTCAGAACAAGTCCTATTGAGCAGCCCGGCCATCATCACTTTATCGGATCCAAGTTCCCACGAAGCTAGTTTGAAATACCATGTGCATCTGTGAGCCGCCACGATCGACGATTCGGGCGAGACGTGACGACCTTGTTTTCTTGTTATTCCACTCTTATTATATTTATACTTAATATGTTTATTTATATATTATAAACTTTTCTTCTTCGACTTTTTTAATTGCTTTTTAATACGAGCGCAGCCACCTATGGCACGGTTCTTTTTTTTTTTTTTTTTTTTTTGGGTATTTTTTTAGCCTACGCCTCCCGTAACCACAGCCGGAGACGAGTCTCCATAACATCCCCTGTACCGGCCAAGCTGGGCTTAGGATACTATGAGCCATTCAATCTCTCCTCTCGTGGCCTAATATTAGCGGTCTGTTTGGGCTTTTCGCACAAGGTAGAAGAGCGTTAAGTAGTGGACTCTTGCCTGGTGGCCTTTAATAGCTGCATAGCCTCGGTCTGGTGGTTGCTAATATGTTGGCAAAAACCGCCTCTCACGAAAATTATACCATGTGCAACCTGAATCGAAGCTTTCGGGGTCCTTCGTCTCGGACGACCCGCTCCCAGAAGGCGCTTGGACACTGGCGGGGGCTGTTGTCACTCGAACAATGGCTTCCTGGAGATGCGCTGGAAGCGTCATCGTTTTTTAGAGTCTGTCATTCGGCACCTATAAATTGGTGACATCTCTGGTAATGCCAAGATTTAACATGTGTCGGTTGTCTTTGGTGGCAAGTCACAGTACGGAGGGACAGGACATGGGAGACTATCTGAAGGTATTGTGTGCAAAAGTATCCTTGCTGAGTCCATATAGGCAGTGTACTTGGATATATCCTGCCTGTTATGCCAGATATCTTTGCTGTGTGTTGATCTGGCATCTGGGTAAGTTGGTGGTGCGAGGCTCTCGCTGGCCATCTAAATTTCCCAATCGGGAGTCAAGGTCAAGATGTGGTAAGCATTCGGTGTACGCATTGGCAAGATAACCTGATAGGCTGCAAGTCAGCTTTCTCCACCTATCTATCCCACCCCCACACCTTCGCATCAGTTTCTTCCAACCGATAGCTAAACTTTTTTTTCTCATCCGCGCGCATTCAATTCGCTGGACTGATCCATCAACGAAAGGAAGCGCGTTTCTGTCCAACTTTCTCTCTACGTGCCTTTATCAGTGAGACGTTACGTTGCTCCGTACGACCTGCTAACAAGTGAGTAATAAAATAAATTGGCGTTGTTGAACAGAGAAAAAAAAATATAAGGATGGATACACGAGGGGCTGCTCCCTCCCGCCCACCACACCCAACCTCACTTTCCTGGAAATACGTGCAATTTCCTGTGTGTGCCCCCAGGTTTGTAATTTCTGGATTACTTACGCTTATATAGTTTCGACGCCACGCGACAAATATCGCCACTTGATATAGACACGGCGACCTCATCGCAGTCATGACAGACGCCCAAGTTCCGACTCAGGTCGCCGAGCCTGTTGAGGGCACGCAGGCCATCTCCGACCCCGTCGGTGAAGAGACTCCTGCCGTACAGGCCGCCGAGGAGGAAGCGCAGGCTCCGACCGAATCCAAGGAAGAAACGGCTGAATCCAAGGAAGAAACGACAGAGTCCAAGGAAGAAACGGCTGAATCCAAGGAAGAAACGACAGAGTCTAAGGAAGAAACGACAGAGGCCAAGGAAGAAACAACAGAGGCCAAGGAAGAAACAACAGAGGCCGAGCCGGCTGCTCCGACCCCAGCCAATGCGCCTCTTCCCATGCTGGAGACGACTGCCCGCGAGAAATCCAAACAAAAGTTCAACCCAGACAGTCTCCCCGTTACCGACGATCCGGTCGAAATCCGCAAGCAGGTCGAGTTCTATTTCAGCGACGGCAACCTCCCCCAGGACCAGTTCCTGTACGAGAAAACAGGCGGTCCTGAAAACAAACCCGTCAAAGTGGAGATCATCACGTCGTTTCGCAGGATGAAGCGCTTCCAGCCCACGTCGGCCATCGTCCCTGCCCTCAGGCAGAGCGATAAGCTCGTCATCGAGGGGCCCGAAGGCGAGGAAACCATTCGCCGCGCCGTGCCGTACGAGACTGGTAGCCGTAGTCGGTTCGAGGCTGCCACCGTCTACGTCAAGGGCTTCGGCGATGAGGAGGATGGCACCCAGGTGCTCCTGGAGAAGTTCTTTGACCAGTTCGACGGCGTCGATAGTGTCCGCATGCGCCGCGAGTACTACAGCAATGTGTTCAAGGGGTCCGTTTGGGTGCAGTTCGCTGACGAGGAGCTTGCCAAGAAATTTATTGCGCTCGAGCCCAAGCCCATCTGGCACGGCCACCAACTCATGATCAAGTCCAAACGCGATTACTGCCAGGAAAAGACCCAGCTGATCGCCGATGGAAAGATGAAGCCGCAGCAGGGCACCCAGCGCAGGTTTTGGGAGGGCCAGGAGCTTGCCAGCAAGGGTGGACGGGGCGGCCGCGGCCGTCGCGGCCGTGGAGACTCCAGGGGCGGCGACAGAGGCCGGGGGCGCCAGAACGGACGCGGCCACGGGGGGAAGTTCAACGGGAACAGGCGTGACGGCGACCACAAGGACAGGGAAAAGAAGGAGGCACCACGTGATGCCACCCAGTACGTCTCGCCTTTGAACCATCCTGCTCGTCCAAAGCTGACTTTTTCTCCTCCAGTGACACCCGTACGGTGTCTGAGACCCGGAACGAGACCAACGGCAAACGTGCACGGGAGGACGACACCACGAATGAGCCACCAGCCAAGAAGGTCGACACCAAGTCTGTTGAAATCACGGCATGATGTGTCCTGTCGCGACCTGCGATATCTGGATCCAAGTTGGGTTGCCGATGGGGATGACTCCGAACTGCGCCTGGCGTCTCGTGATAGCTCGACAGTTGGTAGGGCCCAGCCATCTGGCATGTACCAAAAAAACAAGACGCGGTCTTGCCGGTATTTTTTTATATTCATATGGCATCGATAGGCGTTACCGTCAACGTGGTCTTTATAAGGCGACAGTCCTAACACAACGACTATATCAGGTGGCCAGCCAGCTTGTAGAAATATATAACAAAGAACCTCGGAAGATTTGGCCTTGAATCGAAGGTTGTGACGAAGGACCACGTGGGCGAAGGAAGGTTGGACCACTTGGGAAGATTAATGAACAAGTCATTCACTTCCCCTGTTAGCTATGAGGATGGTTCGCACATGGTATGACTGTATGAAGGCCTTTTTTATGCGAGCAGGCCTTCGAATGTCTTGATAATGAGCACTTTCCGACAAAGCACATATATAGAACTTTATGCGCAAAAGTAGTTACTTTATGGAGATGTATAAGATTTACCGTCTTATTACTATTAAAGTTTTGCCTGTTGCACGGTGAACGCGCGATCACGTGCCGTCCAAGGTCAATCAATGACTAACTAATCAAGCCACATTCACACCCTTTCACTTCCAACGCTTTCCACTTCCTTCGTTAATCGCAGAATCACGACACGCCGCGCCGAGTTGCCTTGTCATGCGACAAGATATACAACCACAAAGCAAAGGTGACGTCCTCGCCCTAGAGGCAGGTGACAACGATTCTACCGCCCACCGCAGGTTTGTGCACCCATCGACCATACGGCCATGATGGATGGACTGCAGCATCTCGAGTTCATCTCCCTCGTGTCCAAGGTCGCATCGGAGCTCCAGAACCACGTCGGCGTTGGCGATAAGACCCTTGCCGAGTTCCTCATTGCAAAGCGATTGGAATGCTCGACGTTTGAGGACTTCAGGGCCATACTTGCGGATATCGGCGCCGACTTCCCGCCAAGTCTCGTCCAAAGCCTTGATCGTCTCATCTTGACACTTCATCCAACCCTCAAGAACAAAAAAAACAGCAGCCAGGATTCACACGAGCACCCGGCGCGCAACTCCGAGGATTTGCGTCAGCGCTTTCCCGGACTTGCGCTCAAGGAAAAAGGGCCCGTGTGGGGGGCTGGCGGCGATGCAATCGACGACGAGTTTGCTCTCCTCGAGGGCCTCGAGACCAAAGCCAAGCAATCAAGAAAGCGGAGCCGCAGTCCGAAAAACGGTCACGATGATGCCGTCGATGATACCTTTGCCCTTCTCCAAGGCCTCGAGAACAAAGCCAAGAAGCCGAGGAGACGGAGCCGTAGCCCCGGCCCAGAAGGCGACGCGCAGCGGAGACGATCGAGATCGCCCAGAACACGCAGAAGTGCCCGCCGCTCGCGTTCGCCTGCAAGGCCTAGCGAGGATGGAGACGGCGCCATGGGCCCCTCGATCAAGCAAAAGACACGGCGGGTCAACGGTGGCCGATACAACGACCGGTACGATGACCGACGCGACAGCCGCAATGATGACGAGTACGACGAATATGGCCGCTACAAGCGGGCCAACGATGGGGATCCTGTGGACCTTGACGACGCGCCGAGACTGAATAAAGTGTACGATGGCCATGTCGCTGGCATCACAGACTTCGGGGCCTTTGTCAACATTCATGGCGTGAGAGGCAAAGTTGATGGTTTGGTTCACATTTCGAGGATAGTCGGAGGACGACGGGTTGGCCATCCATCGGATTTCCTGGCGCAGGGACAGCCGGTCAAGGTCAAGGTCATCAGCCTCGAAGGCAACCGGATAGGGTTGTCGATGAAGGAGGTTGATCAGCAGACTGGTCTCGATCTCGTACCACAGTCAAAGGTACAATCAGGCGCAAACTCGGAAGCCCTTGGGACCCGGAACGGCTACCAGGCCAGCTACCAGGACCAAGCCGGCCCCCAAGCCGGCCGCCACGGCGATTCCATGCGCAACTCTGGCCCGCCGCCGCCACGACACAGGAAGCGGATGACATCCCCCGAGAGATGGGAAATCCGCCAGCTGATTGCTTCTGGTGTCGCCAAGGCTTCAGACTACCCCGATCTGGAGGAAGATTACAATGCTACTCTGCGGGGCGAGGGTGAACTCGAGCTGGAGCAAGAGGTGGATATCGAAGTGAGAGACGAGGAGCCTCCGTTCCTGGCTGGCCAGACAAAGCTCTCGCTCGAGCTGTCACCAATCCGAGTCATCAAGGCCCCCGACGGTTCCCTTAACCGCGCCGCGATGGAAGGTCCTGCCCTGACAAGGGAACGGAAGGCGCTGAAGGCAGCCCAGGAAGCCGAGGCAGCGGCGGCGGAGGAAGAGGCGGTTGGGAATCTCACGGCCCAGTGGCACGACCCAATGGCCGATCCGGACAAGCGGAAATTCGCCAGCGACATGCGCTCTGCCAGGGCAAACCAGAGCTCAAGCACGGCTGCCGACAGACGCCAACTGCCAAGGCTACAGCAGCAGTCGCTCGGGAAGCGCACCAACCTGAGCATCAAGGAACAGAGGGAATCGCTCCCTGTGTTTGCATTCCGGCAGCAGCTCATCAAGGCTGTTCAGGAGTATCAGATCCTCATCGTGGTCGGCGAGACTGGTTCGGGGAAGACAACACAGCTCACGCAGTACCTGGCCGAGGCAGGGTTCGCCGACCACGGCATCATTGGGTGCACACAACCGCGCCGGGTCGCCGCCGTCTCGGTTGCGAAGCGTGTCGCCGAGGAGGTTGGCTGTGAGCTTGGCCAGCAAGTTGGCTTCACCATCCGATTCGAGGACCGGACCAGTCCCGCCACGAGGATAAAGTACATGACGGATGGCATGCTCCAGCGTGAGGTGCTCTTGGATCCCGACCTGAAGCGATATTCGGCCATTATGCTCGACGAGGCTCACGAACGTACAATTGCTACCGACGTGCTGTTTGCCTTGCTCAAGAAAGCGGCCAAGCGACGGCCCGACCTGAAGATCATCGTCACCTCGGCAACACTGGATGCTGAGAAGTTTGCCACATACTTCAACGAGTGCCCCATCGTCAAGATCCCTGGCCGCATGTATCCCGTTGATATCCTCTACTCCAAGGAGCCGGAAACCGATTACCTGGATGCCGCTCTTGTCACCATCATGCAGATCCATCTCACGGAGCATGCCGGAGACATTCTTGTCTTTTTGACAGGCAAAGACGAGATCGACACCGCTTGTGAGATCCTCAACGAACGCATGAAGGCTCTGGGGTCCAACGTCCCAGAGCTCCTCATCCTCCCCATCTACGCCAACCTACCCAGCGAGATGCAGAGCGAGATCTTTGAGCCAGCGCCTCCTGGAACCCGCAAGGTCGTCATTGCCACCAACATTGCGGAAACCTCAATCACAATTGATGACATATACTTTGTGATCGACCCGGGCTTCGTCAAGCAAAACGCGTACGATCCGAAGCTCGGCATGGACTCTCTCATGGTCACGCCCATCTCACAGGCCCAGGCCAACCAGCGAGCCGGCCGTGCTGGAAGGACAGGGCCAGGCAAATGCTTCAGGCTGTATACCGAGGCGGCCTTCAGCTCGGAAATGCTCCCCACATCGATCCCCGAGATTCAGCGTCAGAACCTGGCGACCACCATCCTCATGCTGAAGGCCATGGGTATTGACGACCTCCTCAACTTTGACTTTATGGACCCGCCTCCCATCAACACCATGCTGACAGCTCTCGAGGAGCTGTACGCCCTCAGTGCCCTCGACGACGAGGGCCTGCTCACCCGGCTTGGTCGCAAGATGGCCGACTTTCCGTTGGATCCATCTCTCTCCAAGGCCGTCATTGCGGCTGTTGACCTCGGCTGCTCGGATGAGCTTCTAAGCATTGTAGCCATGCTCAACATCCAGACCGTCTTTCACCGGCCAAAGGACAAGCAGACCCAAGCAGACCAGAAAAAGGCAAAGTTCCACGACCCGCACGGCGACCACCTCACCCTCCTCAACGTGTACAACGCGTGGAAGCATAGCGGTTACTCGTACCCCTGGTGTCACGAAAACTTTATACAGGGCCGGTCGATGAAGCGCGCACGCGACGTGCGCGAGCAGCTCATCAAGATCATGGAACGATATCGCCACCCGGTCATCTCATGCGGCCGTGCAACGCAAAAGGTCCGACAGGCTCTCTGTGCGGGATTCTTCCGCAACGCTGCGAGGAAGGACCACGACGGCGGCTACCGTACACTTATCGAGGGCACGCCGGTGTTCCTGCATCCGAGTTCGGCGCTGTTCGGGAAGCAGGCCGAGTGGGTGGTGTACCACACCCTCGTCATGACCACCAAGGAATACATGCAGTGCACGACGAGTATCGAGCCCAAGTGGTTGGTGGAGGCGGCGCCGACATTTTTCAAGGTGGCGCCCACGGATCGGCTGTCAAAGAGGAAAAAGGCCGAGCGGATCCAGCCCTTGTACAACAGGTTCCAGGGCGAAGACGATTGGAGACTCAGTGCCCAGAGGAGGGGCAGGGGCGGAGGCGGTGGTGGCACTTGGGGCTAGAAAGCAGGTTCCGGACGGTTGCGGATGGGCTGTTGTCGCAGCATGGAAATTTTTGGCATTGTCACGTCTCGTGTCGGTAGACTCGGATTGGATGCTTACCCGAACTAGGTCTGGGTTTTATGAAACTGTATAGTGGTTCAGCTCGAGGTTATATGTGAAACGATCGCTCTCACGACCATACCCGTACCTACAGCGACCGATTCACGTGTCAGGGGACTGTATATATATACATACATATATATCAGATTCATCGGAGACTATTGTATCTGTCGTTTAGTTATTTCCAAGTTGTATCCAGGAGTCCATCCTTCCAACGTACTCTATGTGACCAGCACGACGTGGCATGTGCCTGCAAGTAGCCGCATGTGTGACGGGATGGAACGCCTCTTTCTATTGCGCCCCACTCCAGCAAGAGGATTGTCATGACTGCCTGCCTCCCTCGCTCTTCCGTTGTAGGCGACTCCCTCCGATCGCCATTGACCCCTCGCTCGGTTCTCGCATTTTATCTTGGCAGCCTGTGTACGGATGGATACTCGGGCTCATAATCGGGTGGTTGGAGGGCAGATGTTGCCCGAAGCTGGCGGGCACCATGCAGTCAGTACAGTATGGGAGTGGAGAAAAGAAGAAAAGACGATAGCAATCGAGGGAGGAAAACGAGCCGGGGGCGATTCGAGTCTGGGGTCTGGCTCGTTGCCTTGAGAGTTGCAGATTTGTCTGCAGCGGACCCCTATCCCGGACTGAGGTATTTATCTATATCCCTGGCCTGAACCGTTAGCTTCTGGCCTGTAATCTATCTACTGGTTCCAGTTCCGTTCCTACCTCTTTTTCGTCCTCTTGCTGTCTCTGTCTCCGTCACCGAAGCCCTTGCCAACCAGAGGACTCGGTTGTGTGCTGGTTGCGTTGCGTTGTAAATAAAATGACGGAGTCGGAAACGGCCCCGACTGTCCTCCAGATAGAGGCGCTCGCGGAGCCGCTCCGGTTCTCTGATTTGCTCCCGACTCGATGCTTTGTCGCGTGTCGGACCTTTTGGGTGAGTCATTCTGCCGTTTTTGCCTTTTGCCCGCCTTCCAAAAAGGGCAAAAAGGGCAAAAGGCAAAATGGCAGGAGCTTGCCCTTTCCCTTCCCTCCTTCCCTTATAAGAAGACTGACCAGATTCTCCCTCCCTCGATCCCCATATCCAGGACCCCGATCATGCAACCTTTGGCCCAGGATGCTTCCCAATTGTTGTTCTGGCGCCTGCTGCGCTCGCCGTCATCACGCTCCTCGCGATCCCTTTCCGGCCTGTCCTGAGCAGGCTATATTCGTCGATCCTACCTGGCTTTGCCGAAGAGGAGCCGTCAGAAACAAAGCCTGCGCACGACGCGCCGGCGCCACCGACCTCAAGATGCTGGACACGACCCGCATGGTTTGTCTTTGTGCTGACACTTGGGTCTGCGGCCTTCGCCGTCATTGCTTCTGCTTCCCTTGACTCGCCGCTGTTCTCGATCCCCGTCGTTCCTGGTCTGGTCTCGTCCGCCATCGTCGCCATTGAACGTCCTCGGACCCTACCCGTGGGCGTTTTTGCCCTCAATGGCATCACGTTCCTCGTCCTGACGGTGGCATCGCTCGCCATCACGGGTGGGCCTCTGCTGCCGGGGGCGTTCGACATTATAACATGGTTCTCTGAGGTCCTGCTGAGCATCCTCTCCCTCTGGTTCATGGCTCGGATGCCCCTGCGCGATCCCTTCCTCGATAGCAGCGACATCAACCCGACCTTTGCCCCGCCGGCCAACGAGCTCCGGTCCCCAGAAGACAACTTTACGCTGTGGAACTGGATGACGGTGGATTGGCTCGAGCCCCTCATCGCACTTGGCTGGTCGCGTCAGATCAACGAGGAGGACGTGTGGGGGCTGCCTTTGTCATGGGGGCACGCCCGCGGCTTTGTGCGTCTTCGCCAGCTGAGGGGATCCATCATCTGGCGTGTCATAAAAGCCAACGCTCGCGATCTGGTGCTTGTCCCCATCCTCAGCATCTCAACCACGGTACT
The DNA here is from genome assembly GCA_026745395.1 of Tympanopsis confertula. Taxonomy (NCBI): domain Eukaryota; kingdom Fungi; phylum Ascomycota; class Sordariomycetes; order Coronophorales; family Scortechiniaceae; genus Tympanopsis; species Tympanopsis confertula. The sequence goes on along the minus strand of JAOYNU010000009.1, from coordinate 98,454 downwards.
GAGCATGGGTGAGGTCGTTCTCATGAAGCAGATTCTCGGTGCGCTGCGCTTCGAGCACCGGGATACACGTGCCGCAGTGGCCTATGCGGTGCTGATCCTCGTCTTCAGACTCTCCGAGGCTCAGCTGGGAGTATTCAACTTGTGGCACGCCAAACGCATCTATGAGCGCAGCAGAGGCCAACTAATCCTGGCCATCTACGAGAAGGGTCTCCGGCGCAAAGCGTTTACCTTTGCCGGTGGCCACCATATCGAGGAATCTCCCTCCAGTGATGATGATGATGATGATGGTGGTGGTGGTGGTGATCCCAGCAGCACGGCGTCTTCCGACGAGACGGTGGTGTCTGTGCAAGACGTGCCGGCCGACGAGAACACCCCTCTTCTTGGTCATCTTCCCCAGAGCCCAAAGGCGGTCCAACCTGCGTCCAAGCCCGCCTGGTGGAACTTCTTCCGCCGCCAGCGTCTTGGGGTCCCGCCGCCTCCCGCCGCCGCACCGCCGCTCACCCCGGCATCCGCCGGCAAGCTCTACGACCTGATCAAGTACGACGCATACGGGGTGGCGGAGCGTTTCTGGGGCTGGGGCAACATCTTTATTGCTCCGCTCCGTGTTGGTCTGTCATTGTACCTCATCTGGTCGTTCCTCGGTCCGTCCGCTTTCCTGGGCATTGCCGTGGTAGTCGCATCGCAACTCGGCTCCGCAGGCCTCGCCCGCATGCTCGTCAGGTACGAAAAACGCCGCCGCAGCGTCAGCGACAACAAGCTCCATGTCACCACAAACTTCATCCAGGCCATTCGACACCTGAGGTGGTATGACTGGCAGGAGAAATGGCTCGGCCGGATCCTGGATGCCCGGCGCCGCGAGCTGCTGCTGTTTGTCGTCACCAACTCCATCTCCAACGTCATATCCTTCGTTCAGGTCTCGGCCTCGGTGTTTTTCCCGGTTGCGGCTTTTTACGCCTACACCGTCCTTGCCGGCCACAGGCTCAGCATCCACGTTGCCTTTCCGGCGCTTGATCTCTTCAACACGCTCAACGATGCCATGCGCGAGATCCCCGACATTGTCACCGTCTGGATCAACGCTCTCGTGGCGCTTGGGCGAATCGACAGCTTCATGAGCGAGCCAGACAAGGAGGACGCCCACACCGATCTGCTCGATGTCGAGCCAGAGCATCCCTCGGGAGAAGTGCGCATGGAGCTGCGCGACGCCTCGTTCTCGTGGCCTGGCACGCTTCGGAGGACTCTGAACAACGTCACGGCCTCGTTTCCCGTTGGCCTGACGGTCGTTTGCGGGAGGGTCGGCGCAGGAAAGTCGGCGCTCCTCCATGCCATCTTGGGCGAGATGGACCACAAGTCGGGCGATAGAGACATTCCGGACGAACCCAAGGGCTACTGCAACCAGACGCCCTGGCTCGAGAGCCTGTCGATCCGAGACAACATCCTTTTCTCGTCGCCAATGAGCCCCACACGCTATCGCCAGGTTCTCGACGCGTGCTGCCTCTTGCCGGATCTTGCCACCTTCAACGGCGGCGATCTGTGCCACATTGGGGAAAACGGAGTTGGTCTCTCGGGCGGCCAGCGAGCCCGCGTCGCCCTCGCTCGGAGCATCTACTCCAGCTCGCGCGTCCTGCTGCTCGACGACCCCATTGCCGCTCTGGACCACAACACGGCAGAGACCATTCTCACAAGACTCTTCAAGAGCACCCTCCTCAGTGGCCGCATCGTCGTCTTTGTCACACACCGGACCGACCTCGTGCTTCCCTATGCCGACCAGGTTCTTGAGGTGCACCATGGCAAAGTCCGGGCTGTGACGCCTGACAACATGCAAGAGCTGCGCAAGATTGGGGGGGACCAGGACGACGAGTACGAGTGCAAGCCCGACGACGCCGGAGACGCGGTGCCTGAAAAGTTTATCAAGGACGAACACCGTGCCCAGGGCGCCGTCGTCGCCGCCGTCTACTGGCGATATGTAAAGTACGGCAGCTTCTGGCTCTGGGCCGGCCTCATCAGCGCCATGACCGTTTTCCGCGTGGCTCGTCTCTCGTACTTTTACTTTCTCAAGTTATGGGCCGAGGCATACAACGAGGAGGATACTGCCATGGCGGCCATGGCGGGCGGCGGCGCACCACATGCTGCTGCTGCTGCTGCTGCTATTATTGCTCGCAGCCCAGTATTCGTGGCGCTCACGACCGAGGGCAACGAATGGTGGGCCCGTCTCCCGGATTATCTGGGCCTCCCTGACCCTGCCAGCAATGTCATGCCCTGGCTCGGATGGTTCAGCATCATCGCCGCCTTCAAGATGGTGGTTTGGGGCAGCTGCAACTTCTTCGTCGTGGCCCTTTTGTACGTGTCTGGCAAGCGCATGTTCGGCGACGTGATGCGAGCCGTGGCCGGGGCAACGTTCCGCTTCTACGATGTCACGCCCGTCGGCCGTCTGCTCAACAGGCTCACGTCGGACCTGCGTGCCGTCGACGGAGCCGTCCTCAGCGAAATGCACAATCTGGTCTGGTACACCGTCGGCTGGCTGAGCTCGCTGGCCGTTATCGGATCGACCACGCCCGTCTTCCTCGTCATGGCCATCATCACGTCGCTGGGCTTCGTCTATCTCTTCCGCCGCTTTTTCCCCATCGCCCAGTCCCTCCGCCGGCTCGAGATGACACGCCTCAGCCCGCTGCTCACCGACTTTGGTATTCTTGTCGATGGCCTGGTGACGGTGCGCGCCTTTCGTGCCGAGCCTCACTTCCAGATGCGCACCATGAGGACGACCGACATGTTCCAGAACATGGACCACTTTTACTGGACATGCCAGACCTGGCTCCAGTACCGCTTCGACATTGTGTCGGCCGTGTCGACCTTCTTTCTGTCCGTTTTCGCAATCTTGAGCGGTCTGTCCGAGGGGACGGTCGCCTTTGTGCTCACAGCCGCCGGTGGCTTCGTGTCGTCGACGCATTATCTTTGCAAGTCTTATGGAAATCTGCAGATGCACTTTGTATCTGTGGAGCGCATCGTTGAGCTCCTTGACATTGACCAGGAGCCTCGGGGGACGATGGAGCCGCCCGCGTCCTGGCCCTCGGGCAGCGACGACATTGTCCTTGATAACGTCACGGTCCGCTACGCGCCGCACCTTGACCCGGCCATCAGGAACATGTCGGTCCGTATCCCGGCCGGTTCCTCGGTAGCCATTACCGGCCGCACCGGCTCCGGCAAGAGCACCCTTGTCCTGGCTCTCCTGGGCACCGTACTCCCCGACCTCGGTGCCGGCGGCGACATCTACATTGGCAATGTCCCCGTCACGTGCGTCAACAAGCATGCCCTGCGTTCGCGCGTCTCCTTTGTCGCCCAGGACCCCGTCTTGTTCGCCGGCACGCTGCGTGACAATCTCGATCCGCAGAACGAGCACTCGGACGACGAGTGCACTGCCATCCTCGAACGCGTCCTCTCGGAGCCGCACATTGCCGACGAAATTCGTGCCCTCGCCGGCCCGTCGTCCCGTGCAAAGCTCGCCCTCGGCAGCCGCGTGGACGCCGGCGGCCTCAACCTCAGCCAGGGCCAGCGGCAGCTCATCGGACTGGGACGCGCCATCCTCCGGCGCAGTGCCATTGTCATTCTCGACGAGGCCACGGCCAGCATCGACGCGCACACGGCCGCCGAGATCCAGGACATTTTGCGAACTGACCTCCACGGAAGCACCGTCATCACGATTGCCCACCGCGCCGAGGCAGTTGCTGGGGCAGAGTACGTGCTTGAAGTGGCCAACAGCGAGATCAAGTCGTTTAGAAAGATAGCGAGGGGCGAGTCTGCGCTATGATGTCGACGACAAGCGTGATACTTTTCCATAACAGCCCCCTGGTTTCGTTGTATACATCTACGCCGAGCATAGCATAGCATCACAGATTACAGTGGAAAGATGGTTGTTTGATTTAACCAACGAAGAAAGGGTTATATATGCATTATAAATATTACTGTGTTCAAAAGACAGTATGCATCACGTCTTGCTGTGTTATCTGCTGGGCCTCATCTGGCTGAACTCTTGCTGTGTTATTTGTTGAGACCTGGGTGGGATGGGTATACATTTATCCGGTTGAACAAATATTTCAATAAACCATACTTTTAAAAAAAGATAATTAATGCAGTTGTTCAGCCGTATATACGACTGGGGACTCGGCAAATAACACAGCAAAACGTGATGCCGTCTTTCAAACGCAGTAACCGGTATCTGCTCTTTTATACGACTTGCAACTCGACTATGGATCATCCTTTTCTATCAACACTTTGGTATGAATTCACGTCTACGCCTCACAGCTCGCCATGTCCACCACCGGCACAGCCGCGTCGCTCATCTACTCAGAGTCATGTCTTGAAAGCGAGCGAGTGTCTTTTGGTTTTATTGGCCATGGAAAGGGGACATGCGCCCCTTCTCCTCTCACGCTCGTCCTCATCACGCTTTATCTCAAAAGATCGCTTTCTGACATGTACAGCAAACCTAAAAACCCTCCTTAAGAAAATAAAATGAAAAAAATGGAAAAGAACAAGAGATGCGTCTGTGAGTACTCAAAAAAAAACATCGAGGGAAAAGAAGGACAATCGACCGCATCCATCCGTCGACAAGATACTTGTTGCTTATCCCCCATGCCTACCTGTTGGCCCCCTATCACTCCCGGCCACCTCTGCGTGACTGATTGTTGAGATCGTGCCCTGTGCATAACCGAACCCCCGTTCCTTTCCTTTGCCTTGTCCCTTTCCCAGCCGTCTCCCCCCCCGCCTTGGAAGCAAATTGACTCGAACTCCAAGGAAGAAATCACAAGGTTCTCTCAACTGCTCGATAAAAGAGAGAAAAGAAAATGGAGAGAGAGAGAGAACATAACAGACCAAAGTCCCTGATCCATCAAGTGGCAGGCATATCGCAAGATATTGCATCCGTTGCGCTCAGCCCCTGGTGCTACTTCCACCAAAATCCGGCTCAGGAAGCTTCTTGTCCTTGCGCGCCTTGATGACAAATTCGGCCATTATTTGAATATGGTCAGCCGGGAAGTGGTAGTACGGGAACGCAGGCACTCTCTTCAGGTAATGCGAGTCCGGAGCACCGAGTAGGGACACCACCTCGAGCGTGTTTGTCGAGTACCAGATGTAGTCGATAACATCAGTGAAGCCGGGAGTGTAGTTTGTGAATTTGAGCTCATCAGCCGACCCCTTGAGGTGGGCGTAGGCGTCGCGCAGGCTAAAGGGATGCTCGATTCCGTCCCGCGTGAAGTTGCCGTAGTGCTTTCCTGCGATATCGCCATGGTCGGGCGGTACGCGCCCCAGAGACATGAGGTCGTAGACGGAACTGCCGAGCGTGGAATTGAAGTCGCCGCAGACGAGCAACGGTATGTCGGTGTTGTTGCGGTATTCCTGGCTCGGGCCCGGCTCGATGACGGTGGGTTGCGTAGCAGGCGCGTCCAAGCCATCCTCGTCATCTCGCTCCAACGCGGCCGAATGGGCCGGGAACTTGATCAGGCGCTTGTCTTTTTCCTTCATGGGCGGGAACCGGGCATATTTCTCGGCCAGAGCGGTGGCGCGCTCCATGAGGATGCCCGTCTGGATCAGCTTGACGTCGGCGTAGATCTGTTCCCATGCCAAGTGCGCGTTGATGACGATGACGCGGGCGCCCGACTGACGACTCTCAAACAGGCACACGACGCCGATGTTGTCCTTGGGCATGACGCGGTTGAAGACGTCGTGCTGGTTCTTCATGTCGGGGCGGTTGATGGCGATGGGGCTGAACTCGACCAGCTGCTTGTCGAGATTAATCCACTTGGTTGCCTTGTAGAAGATGGCGCATCCGTCCACCATCTGGGCCTCCTTTTCCGACATGGTCTTGGCCCGGCTCTTGGCGAAATGCACACCCTTGTAATCGTTCATGGCCAGCTCCGGGCTGAACACCTCTTTGAAGGCCTCGGTCGTGATCTCCTGCAGGCACAGAAAGTCGGCATCGCGCTCCCGGATCTCGCGCAGGATGACTGATTTGCGGTACTCCCAGTTGAGGGCGCTCGTGGGGGTATAACCGTACGTCTGCGGAGTTGCGTACTTGTCGCAGAGGACGTTCCATGAAAACACCTTGAATTTCTCCAGGCTTGGTGAGACATCCTCTTGTATCACGATGAGCTCGCGGTCAGGTGGCGGTGGGGGGGCTGGAGGAGGAGGAGGAGGAGCACAACAAACAAACAAAACTCGGTCAGCAGCTAAGCTTCAGCGCAGGAAGTGGATTAGGGGGAGGAAAAGAGAAGAGAGGGCCGGGGTGACAGCAACGGACCTTGGCTCGATTCACGCAGCTTATTGATTAGACTTTTTGTGCCCCGCTCCATGATCTCCTGCTTCATATACGGGTCCAGGTCAGGGTTGCCCTCGATGCCAAGATGCTCGAGCAGGTGCAGAGATCCCAGCTCGTAGGGCAGGTCCTTGATATTGTTACTGAACAGCAAAAGTTGCTTCAGGTACGTGCACATGCCCAGTTCGGGCGGCAGGTTTACGATCTTGTTGAAGGACGCGTCGAGATGGCGCAGCTGTCGCAGCTGACCAATAGCCTCGGGAATGCATTTGAGGTTGTTGGAATTGATGTACAGTTCCTGAATGAAGGTGTATGCGCAGACCTGGGGGGCCAGGTTCTGGAAGCCTTGCCCACTCAAGTCAATGTTATACCAATCCTGCCTGTTGGTAGGAGTATCGACGCTCCAGGGCTTTCTCCTATCGTTATCCTGTTGCTCTGCGCCATCACCGCCGGTACCCATCTTGGACGCAGCCGGGCTTGGCACAATCTCCCTGTTCTCGGTAGCCTTGGACCGGGCCCAGTAGTGCGGGTTGCCAGCCATCATGTTGGCGTGGGCGTCGGCCACCTCCTTGTACAGTCTGAGCTGGTCCGCCCAGTACTGCGTCAGAACCTGGTTCTGGTTGCGCGCATTCTGCTGCTGGCCGTTTTGATGGACGACCGACGCGCTCGAGAAGGGGCTCGCGCTGGGCAGGGCGCCAGAAGAGTAGTTTGAGTGGTGCGTGAGGACATTGCCACCGTTTGCGTTGCCGGAATGATCGGGCTGGATTGATGGATGGTGTTGGCCGTGGCCCTGGTGCTGGGGCGGCCCCTGCTGGCCATAACTGTTATAAATATGAGGAGGTAGTCTCTGGTTGGGCATCGCCGACACCAGACGCGCAGTCTGGCCCTGCTGATACATGTTTGCTTTCCCTGCTGCCGGCTCTCGCGCGCGTGTCGCGGCCGCAATCTGGGATACTCAGCCGGAGGGAAAGACAACAAGTCGGTATCGGCGAGGTGATTTGATGGATAGGTGGTGGGCAAAGAGGGTTGGTGGCGGATAGAGGAGAGGAGGGAGAAGGGGGAGAAGAGGGAGAAGAGGGAGGAGAGGAAGAGGGAGAGGGAGGGGTTGAACGTCGGTGACACGCCTCGAATCGTATTTTGGGCCGTGTGCGGGGCGCCAGTTCAAAAAAGATTTCTTAGATATGGCCAGGGCCACAGAGTATATGTCTTGCGGGATCAGTTGTGGTGCTTTCGTCGACGATCATTGGAGTTTGAGTAAACATTAGTGTCACGAGCTTGGTATCCTGGAGGAAGTCGAGGGATTTGCAAGCGTCGAAGCAACTGCACACCGCTCTGCGAGGTTTGTGGCGATGATATTGCTGAAGAATATTATCTGCATCTACCAGCGATCTGATCCGACTTGTTCACGATAGGCTCGCCGCCATGCAACCGCCGTCGTAAAGAAATGTCCCGAGCAACACGTTTTGCTATGCACAGATCGATCGTCCTGGGTGATGTCGTCGAACGTCGCCGGAATCAGCGAAAAAGAGAGCGGCCCCGATACACACGAGAATACACGCAAACACGGACCTGATTTGGCAAAGCAAAAAAAAATAGTCAGCCAATCTGCTTCCGTTTGCCTCGTTTGTTCGACATGGCACCGGCTGTGCACAGGACGAGACCCTGACAGAACCAGGTGTCCAGGGCATGAGGGTGGTCGGAAGAAAAGCACACGACAGAAAAGGTGAGGGAGGGCGAGAGGGAGAGCGAGAGGGAGAGCGAGAGGGAGAGAGGGAAGGGGGGCGGATGCAGGCCGGCACTAACCGTTGGGACCTTAGGATGCAGGTAGTGCTACAGATCCAAACAAATACTGCTCTTGTATTCGAGAAGAGAGATTCTGGAAAGGAATGCTGGTAGGCGTTGTTCCTGGAGTTCGGATCCAAAGAGCGCAGAAAGCAGAGAGTTGCCGTGGGTTTGGGTTTGGTGAGAGCCGTCCTTCCTCCTCTACCTGCTTTTGCGGATTGCTGGGTTGTTAAGCTTCTCCCATCATCCAAAGCGCAAAGGATCTCACAAATCTGTCATGTCAAAGATTGCACGTGATGCTCGGGGCAACCTCGGTAGAAATTGCCGCGCGATTTTTCAGAAGTAGCTCGCGCTTTGTCACGTGAGACGGTCAACATCTTTTTCCGTTATTTAGATAGATTCTGTTGAGTGCCATGAACAGCATCCCCCCTACGGATAGTAGTCCGCGCCTTTTGATTCTTGGAGCAAGGCTCCTGGACTCGTAGCTGACATGATGCTTTCGCGGAACTCAAATCACACTGCTGCTGCTGTCATTGGTGCGATCAGCATCAAACTTGCGTCAGTCAATGCATATTTTGTGATCCGAATTGCTGTGCTTATCGTCTGGTTCAGCCTGCCATGTCGTACACTTACTTGCACGTCTTTCTATGATAAATGTGCGTTGCTATGACCAACGCTGAGAAGTCTGCAGAGGCCAATCCGGGACCGCAATCTCCAGACAAACCGCGTATATGGGGAGAGAATCTGCCGTTTATACTAAACCACGCGACGAAACTCTGGATAGGATGATAGCATTTCCAGATCGGCCGAGAGCCGTATCTGATAAGACTATAGAGGCACATAGGCAACATACACTCTGCCCGGACCGGTCCCAGATACAAAAGGGCAGTTTGCGAGCCATTTCACCGGCCTTGGAAAGGGATGCCTCGCACGCAATAAGGGTAGAGCCACGTGCCATGGCCGATGGGATGTCTCGATACAAACCACGAAACCGGTATCGTGACTATCGTGATACCAAAATCCCAGAGTGAATCAACATGCAGACAAGCTGCTTAGGCTCCAGGATCCTATTTATCCCACCAGGACGCAAAATTATCATAGATGACAGGTTGTCTGAAGAACAAGGAGAATGGCACCATAGATTACGGTAACCGTTGCGAAACAACACAGCAATTTCGTGTGCTGGTGCTCCAGCATTTTAAGATTAAGAGGAGCATGGATGCTCTGGATGTGTATCTTGGTAGGTATGTATATAAACACGTCTTATCTCTATCTATCCGCACATGCATCCGCTTTTATGAGATGGGCATGTGTAAAACGCACGGATAGGTGGAGTCTCCCCCCCCTTGCATCGCCCACCACACGCCCGAGACACAACAGAGACAGACAGCCATACATGTGAATCCAGACGATGGACGAGCTACACGACGGCCTTCTCGAACAGTAGTACGCGCGTGATCTGAACGGGTATTTGTACTTGGAAGCGGCACCGCTGGGTTCTTCTCCGGTTCCTCATTCAGATCCATCGGCAATTACGAAACACTTGTCGTAAACAATGCCTCCCCCCCGACACTGATAAGGCAAATATCCTGCAATCACGCAATTCTCTTTCGAGAACGATCAGCCAACCTGTGGCCACCCATGTGAGTGTCTGTCTCCCTAGCCAACAGTGGAATCAAACGGGCGCCCCGTGCCGCCGTCTGGATAGTTATACCCTGTCGGATCCTCTTTTTCTTTCTTTTATTCTCCTTGGAGACGGGGAAACTATGGACAATCGGGCCCCATGGCCAAGCTTGGAAC
>JAOYNU010000009.1:0-88471 GCA_026745395.1 Tympanopsis confertula | reverse complement strand
CGTGTCTTCTCCTGTTATCATATTTCTTCCCTTCTTTCTGGTTCCTTTGTCTTCTCTTGGGTTGGCTACTTCCATAATATTTCAACATCACTCATAGCCACGCTGTTTTCCTTTTGCATTAACGTTGTGTTTGTGATATTTATTCCACGATTTCGGTCTTGCTATCGAGACCCCTAATTGACTCCCATTGAAGTTATGGTACGTACAAAATGTCACATCTTAAACCTAACGGGTGATTATCAGGGGTTTGCGGACAGAACAATTCTATGATTTCTCTTTTCCCAATAGCGTCTCCAAGCTGGACCTCGTATGCATACCTCACAGGCAGCAAACCAGGTAGACTTGTTTTGAGATAGCCCAGTTCTCATTTCCCAAGCTAACCAGAACATTCATTCCAATCAATGCCCTGACGCATACATAAGTTAAAGGAGCCGCCTTCAACTTCCCTGACGCGGATCGACAAGCCATGAGACCCACCACAATGCGCCAATGACCACGACATTAATTACCCCGGTACTCCGTACTCAGCTTTAGACACTCAGAAAGAGAGTAATGATATAGATATAATTAATTTAATTTTAGTAGAAATACCAATGACGCGAGAGTCCACGTATGCGGAGGACGGGGAAGTCCCGCTTCTAATTTGGGCGTCCAGCCTTACGCGTAGCCGATCAAAAGGCCAAGCTGGCGATTATCACTTCATGCAACATACCCCCCAACCTCCACTCTTCCCCTCTCCCACCCGCATAGTCAATTGTAACTCATGAGCTTTCCATGATTCCGTCCCAGGTTTACATGGCTTGCTGCGTGATATAATTCACCATTACCTGCCTCTGGGCACCTCCGACTCCAGTCGCATCTTTCCGACCTCTCTCCGCACCGGTACAACGTCGCCTACGCCATGGCCGCCGATTCGTGGAGCGACGTGAGTCGCCAGGGTCTTGCTATTCTGAAAGGCGCTCCTCCATGGATGGTCTTTGCTTCTTTGCTGGTGACTCAGCTCGGAGTGTTTGTGTTGGTAAGTGAAGTTCGAGTCTGGTCGGTGCCGGCCGGCCATGCGCGCATACCCAGACGCCAATTGAGACTTGAGCTCTTCAGCAAGTACAAGATACTAACATAGGATGCACAGTTCTTTGTCCTATTATCCCTCGCCGCGCCCGTTCCTCGAGAGCCTCTCCCCGAAGAAAAGAAGTATAGAACCCTCAATAAAGACGGAAACGCCGCGAGCCCCCAGCAACTTCCCTGCTGGTCCGACACCCTCAAAGCTCAAAAGCTCAATGATCCCTCTGCGAAACCAGTCATCGAAGCAGCAGAGCTGCACATGTCGGTCGTCGTCCCCGCATTCAACGAAGAGGAACGACTCACAGAAATGCTGGAAGAGGCAGTGAACTACCTTGAACGCACATACGGCAATACCAGTGAAGAAACTACGGTAGAAACTCGGTCTACGCGCCAGCGCAAGCCGCAAAACGCGCAAGCCAAGAACGGTCAGGCCACGGGCTCGGGCGCGGACCGAGGGTGGGAAATAGTAATCGTCTCCGACGGGTCTACCGATCGCACGGAGGAGGTCGCGTTCCGGTTCGCGAAAGAGCGCAAACTGGAACCGGGTTCATTCCGCGTTGTTCGCCTCACCCGGAATCGTGGGAAGGGTGGCGCCGTCACGCACGGCATGCGGCATGTTCGGGGTGAATATGTTGTCTTTGCTGATGCGGACGGAGCGAGCAAATTTGAAGATCTTGGAAAGCTTGTTGCGGCATGCTCGAAAATTGAAGATTCCCGTGGTCGTGGAGTTGCTGTGGGTTCGCGCGCGCACATGGTGGGTAGTGAGGCTGTTGTGAAGGTAAGTGGATCTATCCCGAAAAGCATGAACGGAAATTAACTTTTTCACAGCGATCTAAGTTGCGCAACTTCCTGATGCACTCATTCCACTTGATTTTGTGGCTGATGACTCCGCCGAAGACTGCTACGGTTAAAGATACGCAGTGTGGATTCAAGCTGTTTTCCCGGGCGTCTTTGCCTTATATCATACCATATATGCACTCGGAGGGCTGGATCTTCGATGTCGAGATGCTCATGTTGGCTGAGTTTGCTAACATCCCTGTGGCCGAGGTGCCTGTTGGGTGGAAAGAGGTTGGTGGCAGTAAGCTGAATGTCTTGCGCGATAGTGTCGGCATGGCTTGGGGTCTGGCACTCCTGAGAGCAGCTTGGTCGTTCGGCGTCTATAGACAGACATAACATGTTGCTGGGTATACATGCACAGCGACCCACATGGTCTCATGGAATCGGCCCACCCATATCTATTGATTTAGCGCAATTCCTATCTGAGTACATATTTGAGGCTGATAGGCATTCGCAAACCACTTTTCAAGTTTCTACAGTACATCCCAAGACTAGCCCAGCCGTATTCGAACAACAGAGAATTTTTAGTTTTCGCTACGAGAGTTCAGCCTAGTGGCGCTCGAGTGGCGCGGTAATCTGATTTTTTTGTCTGGCCATATTTTCAGAACGCATCAGGGGGTTGGAGAGTAGTTCTAAGAAACAAGCCTGAACCTGCCCAAGTGAGCAGCACAATCAAGGCCCCAGATGCACTCTTGCGCGCCGCCACCGCTGTGTAACCCTTCCTCGCTATGACATTATCCAACTTTCATCATAGCGACCAAAGTACGGGCCGTTGGAGCTATCTGTTGGTTTATATTGGCTTAAGATTAGCGTGCTGGGATGCAGATCTGTATTGGGGGTGCACAGCTCCATAGGCAAAATCTGCATGCGCGATGCAGTGACTGGGGTGCCACTGCTCTTTCGCGCGGAGCTCCTCAAATCATTTATTAAATACCCTTGTCGAGCCTGAGTCAAGCAATTAAATTCAACATGTGTCCCTTTCTTCTAGGTAACGAGATCTGCAACTATGCACTTTCTGAGCCCACCCGGGTCGTCCCTTTGCAGACGATGGGACTATTTCTACACCATGACGAACAGTCAAGGGTTTTATTTGCTGTCTATGCCAGCCAATGATGTTACTCCTGCAGCTTTCCTTAGTGTGGACTGATAAAGGGAAAATTCTACCGATCTGATGTTCCAGGGTTCGGTCTTTTCCCGATCAGAGGCTCCCGCAAGATATAAAAACGTGGTGTGATGCCATTACCCACACCCACCCAGCAGTCCGAGCTTTCCGATTTCACCCTGAAAAAAAAACCTTCACTTCATAAACTAAATTTATAACCGAAATACTGATTTCTTCAGGATTGATCCTGGTCTGCTTTCATATTCCAAGTTCGACTTAGCTCTTATTCCTGCTCGCGGAGTTGCGCCCCAGAACGTACATCATTACTACAACAAGCTCTAGCGAGCAGTCTGGACCTCTTACTCCAGTTGGAGGATCATATAATTTCCCCAGACTACAAAAGATGGCGTTCAAAATGAAAAGACCTTCTGCAAGCAGAAACATGTCTTCGTCACAGGGATTCAAACAATCTCAATTCCTGCGTTTACCAACGGAACTCCGGCTCAAGATCTATGAATATGCTCTCGCTGTTCCGAACGAATACATGGACAAACCATTAATAGTTGTTCATGATCGCGGGAATGTCTTCACAGCCAGAGGTCGCTACAGAGCTTTATCAATGTGTCCAAGCTGGGTCGGCGAAGATGGAACTACAAGACGTCTCCTGAGAGTCAATCATCAAATCCACGACGAGGCAGAGGAGTACCTATATTCGCACAATACTCTTTTCTTCCGCAACTCATTCGACCTCGACCATCTGGGTTCTTTCCTCGACACTCTCAGCCCAACAGCTCTCAGCCGAATCCGCAGCGTCGGCTTCGAGGTCTTCTTCTTCGTGCACGGCCAAGACGACGTCCCAAAGCGCACATTAAGAGAATATGCCCGCGCCCGAGATCTTCTCGCCCAACGGCTTCCTAAGTGGAAGAATGTACTATTTTACCTCGATCCTCGCTTCTACTATCCGCCGAACTCAGTAGGCGGGCGCGAAGTTGCTGCAAAGGGTGTTCTCAATCTAGCCAGAAAATTCGGCGAGTCATTTCTCGATGTGACTTTCTACCCACTCCCAGATACACACCATCGACTTGTTGAGGAAGCACAGCAGATATTATGGCGGAGCAGATCGCCGGGTCATTATGCAGGTAGTAGTCCTCGTGCGCCGCTAATGCCGGATACTATGCTAGCGGGTTCGAAGACGCCTGATCTGTCGGGGCATTTATAAGAAGCATTGGTTTCGATATATATTTATGATAGAATTAGCTGGTCTACTGCATTTAAGGGAATCTCAATTCAAATTGCATCCAAATTTATGCCTACCATAACCTTGGAATAGAAGTTGCTGTGCGATAGCGAGTCATTTGCGAGGGGTTATGTATTCGTTGTCATTGCGTTAGCCGCTGCTGTGACACCCGGGCGTCGTCTATTTGCTCCAAAGCCGCTACTTACAGTGGAGACAGATGATGGCATGTACTCACATGCATGTGAGTACAAGCGAGCTACAGTTGCCTCGAGAAAGTTGACCATTCGTGACGAAGCTGGAGACCAAGATGATGAAAGTGTGCTTGAACAGTGTTTTGAATGATTGTCTTGCACCCGAAGCCCTGGGGCCTTTGTCGCACTTATTTGTTAAGCATACAATGAATAAACAACGACACATGGAACAATACTGGAGCATTGGCGCGGAAATACAATCACTTTGTTAGGGTCAGTATGCAAATCTGGTACAGGATGGAGAGGGCCGGTCATATTGCGTTGTAAGTGATCATTATTCATAACCGGGTTCCATAACTCAGTTGGTTAGAGTGTTGTGCTAATAACGCAAAAGTCGAGGGTTCGACCCCCTCTGGGACCATCACTTTTTGAAGTTTTTTTTCTTCGCGCATTAGCTTAAATTGCTCGAAAGGCTTTGATTTTTGAATAATTTATGGCTATCCCAACTGAAGAGCGTGCCATAACTCCCCGAAGTCCATCGGCTCGCATTTCTAGTCCCGACACGGGATGGACGCAGGTCCACGCATTATTTGATTTGGGTGACTACGGAGTAGACAATGCTAATAGGGTAGAAGCGTGTGAACATTATGGAAAGACAGATTGACTTGATTTTATTGAATAATATGGTTACAGGCCCAGAGTTGGTACCCCAACAACTGGTAGAGGCGATATGCCCAAAACGGCGCCTCAATGAACTCTCCGATGACAGATCCACCTGCTGCGTCGCAGTACTGGCCAGCAGAGAAGCTCCAAGCATGAGGTTTTCAATCGCGAAGATCGGACCCGGCCAATTGGTAGGGCGACCCGACTCGTCGCTATGACTGCACACCAATTCGTCTCCCCAAGGATAATATAAGAAACTTCGGGCAATTAAAAAGACACAAAAAGAAGACATATGAGAAGGACTACCTAGGTAGCCTTTCATACTGCTCGTTAAAATGAATCCGGCGATCGAGCCACTTAGCTGCCGGGGACGAGGCCCTTCAGGCCAGCGCCAATGTCACCCTCGCGGGCGGCAATTTCGAAGTATCCGTAGATGATACTAATATCATGTTAGTAAATATTCTGAGAATGAAGAGTACTAGAATGGATAACTCACGTAACGGCAAGAAGGATACCAGTTCCGCTGCCGAGGGCACCGAGAAGGTCGGAGGCAACGGAAAGGGCACCAATGCAAGCACCACCGAAGGCGGCGGCGGTAGGGATGACACGCTTGAGCTCCTTGTACATGCTCTGCTCACGGTGACCAGACATGACAAGACCCTGGTCCTTGAGCTGCTTAGCAACATCACGGGGAGCGGAGCCAGAGACCTCAATCCAGGTCTTGGAGAAGAGGGCACAGGCGACCAGCATGAAGACAATGTAGACAGCGGTGTGAATAGGGTCAAGGAGAGCCTCCTTGAAGTTCAGAGGAGGAGACATGTAGTAAGCGACACCGGAAGCAGCGTAGAGCTGGGCAGAACCCTCACGGGGCTCCCAGACACCGAGAAGCTGGACAAGAAGGTTGTCGGAGAAGCGAGAGTACAGCATCTGACTGATCAAGAAGATGTTGGAGCACAGAGCAGACTGGAGCATGATAGGCATGTTGGAGGTGTAGAAGAGACGGACGGGGTAAGATCCGCGCATACCACGCTGGCGGGAGGACTTGACGGGGATCTCGACACGGAATCCCTGGAGGTAGATAACAGCGGCAAAGACAACGAGAGTAGCCAGAAGGTTCATGACGTTGGGCAGGTTCTGGCGGTAGAAAGCCTCGTACAGAGCACGCTGCTTGTCGGGCCAGGTCAGGAGCAGGTGGAAGAGGGCAATGATGGCACCCTCGAACTCGGGACCACGACCAGTGTTGATGGTGGTGGGGGAGAAAGCCTTCCAGACAATGGACTCGCAAATGTTGGTGGCAATGAAGAGAGAGATACCACTGCCCAGACCGTAGCCCTTCTGCAGCAGCTCATCCAGAAGAATGACGACCAGACCGGCGACAACCAGCTGGACAATCAGGAGAACACAGATACCGGCACCGAGGTCGCTGGGCTGGCCATAGAGACCAGTCAGGACGTAAACACAGGCCTGACCAAAGGAGATGATGATGGCGAAGAGCTTCTGGGCGGTCTGGTAAAGCTCACGGTCGGTCTTCAGGTCAAGGTTGACGTCGATGAGGTGGGTACCGGCAAGGAGCTAGAAAAAGACGAGAGTAAGCTCAATTGTCCTCGCGCAATACTTTCAATTGATCTGTGTTCGCATACCTGGAAGACCATGCCGGAGGAGATGATAGGAGTGATACCCAGTTCCATCAGAGTACCACGGTTACTGGCCAGCATCATACGGAGCCAGTACAGGGGGTCCGAGGTGTCGGAGGACACGATACCGTACAGAGGCAGCTGGCTCATGACCAGGAAGATGAGAAGGGTCAACTAGAAAGACAGAGCCATTAGATCGCATGTCCAATTCATCGCCGCGGCGGATTCGGAGAACACATACACCCGTCCACATCAACTTCTGGTTGAAGGGCACCTTAGTCTCAGGAGCTGCCACCTCCGGGAGGAGGGGCGTGAAGGGCTTGATCAAGTCAAGGAAGCGTACTAGTATCCTCAGTCAGTATTGACGACTCCATTGCGATCGATCGGGGACAGGAGGCGACGATCGCGTGCTGGGCACGATAGGGCGAACTCACGGCCGCTCATGGTGGCTGTATTCCTCCCAATCCGATGAAAAAGAAATAGAGGAAGCTGGGACTATGATCCAGCCGAAGGAGCGGAGACGAATTGATCAGAAAGAAAAGGAAACGAAAAGGAGAGGGATGGATGAGGAAGGTCGGGGGAGATGGGGGGTGGAGGAAAAGGGAAGAAGTTCGCTGGCCACTTTTCGCTTCGCGCTAATTAAGGCCACTTGGTCTTCGCCGCAACCCACGCCCAACAATTGGTCTCTCGAGCGTTTGACTCAACGTCGCTGTCTCTGCTGTCATTGTTTTCAAGTGCGCTGTCATAATTCCACTATCTTCTATAATTGTCCAGGTCTTTATTTGACAGCTGTCCACACGCTTTTCTCACGATACTAAGGGTGTACCCCGAATTCAAGGACCCGGAGCTTATCCCCACACTACGCACTACGGAACCATCCAAGGGTCATCGCGCGACGCTTTATCCGATGGAAAGAAATAATATTGATAGGACGCTCTAGCCTCCTGTCGCCAGGGAATGAAACGCCATTTATCCGAATTCTAAATAAATTCAAGTTCGCCTCCCGTCTATAGACTCCAGGTCTAGATGACGATGATAGATCCAGTAATATACTCGTAAACGTCCGTACTATCAGGGGTTGCTGCCCTTTTATCTTCAAATCAAGGCCCGACCATGCCCAGACAGTCGTCGATGACCAAATCCAACTCGCTTAATCGAGTTTTGAGGCCTCGGTTTTCATCCTTCAGAATTCCCATGACGCTCCAAGCCTCCGAAGCAGGCACACCATGGCAATTCTTACAAAGACTAGCCTGGTTGGTATTCCCCACGAAGGAGCTACCTAGACGCGTAGATGCAAATCCCTTCATGACGCGGTCATACGCGGATGAACGTGATGTTGGTGTCGGTGTTGTGGTGGCCGCTACAAGGTTCTTCTGGGTTGGTGTTGGGCCACCGTTTGGCGTTGACAGAGCAACTTGGGATATGCTTGGAGAGGGGGCAGTGAATGTAGATGTCGGTGATTCAACACCTTCCCGGTTTGAGAAAACGCTGTCTGCAACGCTCTCGTCGCCGGATTCAAAGCCAGAGTCGCTAGTCAAAGTACCATGGCTGGCACGTTTGCTGCCGCGATTGGGAGTCTGTAGCACGAGTGACGGAATTTCGTCCTCTGGGGGTACTGCACGAACCATACGGCTGCGACTGCGGCTCTCTTCTCGCTTGCGAAGCCGCCTTTCCTGGTCCAGTTCATAGGCCATGGCCTGCATGGCTTTTTCTTGATCCATAACCTTGGCGGCCATACCGTCGAGTTGTGCCTTGAAGTGTTCTATTCGAGCACGTGTATCTTCTAGCTCATCTTGCTTCTCACGTTGGTCTGCGAGCGCCTGGTGCATGGCGAAGGTCCGTTGTTTGTAGGCTTCTTGCATGCGGTTGATGACTGTAGTGGCTTGTTCTCGGAGGGTGTCGAGGGCCTCTTCAGGGGCGGCATCGGAAGTAGGCAGGCAAAGGGCAGCGGAAATATCGAGGTTGAGAAGTTCGTCATCTGCAGGCTCAGGCGGAGTCTGGTCTACCTGTTTCCGTAGACCAAAGAATGAGAAGCGACCAGATCCTGGCACAGTCGATGTCTTGCTGCGCGCATGCTGCGAGAAAGCACCAGTCTGATGCGGGGTTTCCATTGCTTCAGTATCAGAAACGCCGTCAGGCCGTATCCTGACTCCTAAATCAACTGGATCTGACTTTCCCTGGAACCAGTCGGACAACACCTGGGCCCTGGCTTCGAACTTTTTCTTCTGGAATGTGTTGGTCCAAGAGGGATTTGCGCCGGCGCTTCTCTCTTCACCTGATGAGGAGTCCTTGAGGTCTTCCTCGAAGATAGGGGGCCGTGCAATATATTCAGTGTTTGCCCGACGGTGTGACGGAAAGCTGGTGAGTCGATTTCCTTGGGGGATCACAGGGATCAACGGGGGAGACGAGGCAACGATCTCATGCCTCTGTGAAGCATCGGAATGTAGGGTGATCGTAGCGTGGGAGGAGGGATCGGAGTACATCGCCGTGGGGTGGCACGTCAAGGGGCCCCGACTAGTTTCGAATGCCACGTCAAAACCGGGGGGTCAATGTGGCTCGAGCTGGTACTTTCTCAGGGGCGGAGAAATGAGGAGAAGCAGTAGGGAGATTGATAGGGGATAGAAGTAGTGCACAACTAAGGATTTAGGGGGGAATCCTCAGAAGGGGCCGGGCTAGAGTAGTCGAATTCAAAGTGCCGTGTAGATTTGTGAAACACAGGTTGGAATGAGGTATGATTTTACTTTTTCTCTTGAAACGCAAAGAACTGCCGAGTCAATAAACGAGAGGCTGGGCTATGAAATAGCGGTGGCTGACGAGCTCCGCGGTGGATCCACCGTGGAGTGGAGTCTTGCCTCCGTTCTGGAAGACTCGCGACACCCGAATCTCTGGCGCGTTTGGGTGATTTCATTCTGGAAGCCATCGAGAACACCACAGGAGGGAGGCTTGAAGGGGTAAAATACCAGAAGGCGATCGCGTTGCTGCGTTGAACGTCGATCCTGCACGAGCTGAACCCTTGCACGAGACGTCATCTCCCACGTTCTTCCTCCTCGCAAACTCATCCCACCATGGCGTCCGGCCTGAAGCACTTGTCCAATGCGCTCGCCACCCCGAATCAACTCTCCAATTCGTCGTCATCGATCGACGGTGTCCCTTCCGACCTGGAAACTTCAATTCGCTGTGCCGGAGCACAGCTCACCCAGGCGGCTGGTGTCCTGTTAAATTTGTCGCAAGACATCATTGCCCAGGCTATTGTACTCTTTACACGGTTCTGGCTAGGCGCCGAAGGAGGAAGCTTACGCATATATTCAGCCAAGGTAGGAATGTCCCCGGACCAAGCTATCAAGCCTCGGAAGCTTCCATCTGCTAATACAGAACCCAGGATGTATCCGCTTCAGCACTCTACCTAACCGCTAAATTATCATTTCGACCAACCTCCCCGCGCTCCGTCCTCAACGTCTACACATTCCTACTCTCACCTGATGCTTCGCCACTATGGTTCGTGAATCCACGGGGCGCACCCGCTGATCCTCCAGCTCCTGAGTCCTACGTCCTTACGGAAGGCGGCTACCAGGCTGCGAGGCTGACGCTTCTCCGAATCGAGTCGGTCATCCTTCGAACTCTTGGATTCGACACGCACGTTGCCCTTCCACATACCATCGCTCTTACCTATCTCCAAACACTGGGCGCCACAAAGCCTAGCCTCCCTCGACGAGTCGTACAGCATCTCAACGCGTCGTTACTATCACCTCAGTTGTTATATGTAACGCATCAGCCCAATGCCTTAGCAGTTGCCGCTATTTATCTTGCTGCTCGTGAGGAGGGCGCCCAGTTAGTGGATAGTGAATGGTGGGAGGTATTTGACGTAGATCGGGAAGAGCTAGGGTTCTTGGTTGTGGGAATGCAGAGTACAGAGGGTTTCATGCGGGCAGAGACAGAGCGATGGAACACCAAGACAATACCTTTGACGGTAGATGCTTTGGATTCGGCTATTGAACGGCAAAGAATGATGGAGGAGGGCGAATGAGCAGGCATAAACTTGGAAAGACTGCTCTCCATATCAAAGGACTGTATAAAAGTGCAAGGCATGCGGAGGCTGGGACATACTAAAGCCATAGAACGTCATATGGACCTGGCAATAAGGCCAGGCACATTACCGGCTTGTTCCTGGCAGCCACTTAAAGACGAACCTAAGAGCATCTGGCAGCTGAACCATATCAGCTGCAAGCCTCTCAGGGCAGTCTCGAGGATCTGACCATGCGGCGATTTACTCGCTGCGGTTGGCTGTTCACGCGGGGCTGATCATGTGCTCCACCGCTTATCAAGTGTAATCGCTCCCCACCTCGAAACTGTCCCTCGTCAACATTTAGCAAGAAACCAGATTCCGCAATGAATATCCTTCATTCCACACTTTCTACCTGGCGAGACCGGCTAGCTCCGGTGTCGCGTACCTCTACTTTCCGAAGTACTGGCCAGATTACCCCAGAAGAGTTCGTTCTTGCGGGCGACTACCTGGTCTACAAGTTCCCCACATGGTCTTGGGCCGATGCCTCCAGCCCTGCGAAGCGAGTCTCTTTCCTCCCAGATGGGAAGCAGTTCCTGGTAACTCGAGGAGTGCCATGTCATCGCCGTCTGAACGATAACTTCGCTGGAGACGCAGGCCACGATGATGAAATCGTGCGCGACATGTTAGCAGACGAAGGCGGCTCGGGTGACGCAGGCAGCAACGGGGACGATGGCTGGTTACGGACGGGAGGAGGTCGCGACCTTTCCGCAGATAAAGACCAACAAGAAGCCCGGATCCGCGACGTGAGGACGGTAGATGAATCAGGGAAGGTGGGCGAGCAAGAAGAAGAGGACGAAATCCCCGACATGGAGGACGACGACGATGATGAGGAAGCGATCATTCGTGAGCCTGCGGGGCAGTCAGGCACAACACAGTGAGTTCTGCTACTATCTCTCAGCTGCTATTCAACGAAATGTGGTCTTCTCATCTCTAACTCATCTCTCTTTCTAGACCGCTCCGCACCTACACACTCTACATTACATACTCCAACTTCTATCGCACACCACGCCTCTACCTATCTGGCTATTTATCTCCATCGGAGCCTCTTCCACCCCATCTGATGATGGAAGATATTGTCGGCGACTACAAGGATAAGACTGTGACACTGGAAGACTTCCCATGGTTCGATGGGAGCGTCAAGATGGCAACTGTACACCCATGTCGACACGCATCAGTAATGAAGACACTTCTCGACCGCGCAGATGCAGCTCTCAAATTACGTCGAGAGAAGCTGAAGTATTCACAGTCTCGCGAAGAAGCGAACCGCATCTTACATTCAGGCGAGGGAGGCGGCTTAGCGGGGCTCGTCGACGACACAAAGGGCCTGTCACTTGGCGAGCACGCGCAGGGGCAGGGCGATGAGTGGGAGGTTCTACAGCACGATGAGGAAGACCAATCTGCCATCCGGGTAGATCAATATTTGGTTGTATTCTTGAAGTTTATTGCCAGCGTTACGCCTGGCATTGAGCATGACTTCACCATGGGCGTCTAGACCGTGTTTTGGATGGATATTCGGCCTATACCCTACATCTTCTTTGCTTTCGTCAGCCCAGGCCTTCTCTCTAATTATTTTGGACTCCTGGTCAGGGATCGCTTGGGCTGAGTTAAAGCGAGTTGCACTCACTCCGAATACTTTCGCATGCATGACACAATATGAATCATTTTGGCGTTCTTGCTACAGGTTCTAGGATCTCTTAAATGATAATCAAATTTTTCTTTTCTTCTAAGGTTATGGCCATTCTCGCTCTAGGCTTTGTAGGATATCGTTCTCTGACTCTCCTAAATCTAGATACTGAGAGCCGTTGGGGTGCTATCTAAGTAGCAGTGACCTTTCATCCACGGAAGTAAAAAAAGAGCATGACTACCAAGTCGTCTTTAAGATAACGATGCGGGCGACCTCGACTCAGGATAAACGATGAAAGCCCTGTCTGTTTGTATCCCAATTGTAGTTCTTCAAGCAAACTCATTCTTATCGTATCTTTCAATGACGAGCTGGAGTTGGTGATCATCTCGATAGCGCTCCAGAGCTTTTGCTTTCCAAGTATCCCAATCAAAATCCTCAGTGCACCCTATGGCAGCTAGGAGTCCGCCAAATAGCCCGAGAAACCCTTCCCAGTCACTGAGATCGTAGCCACAACAGAATCGGAACCTGTGGAGGATTCGACCATTCCTGACAATCAATGCAAGATCCGGATGCCCATTTGCTTCAAAACATTCAGCAAAAAGCTCTTCGTCCGCGCCAATTGAATTTTCGCCCGCGTAAAAGTCGGCCACGGGTAGTAAGACAATCGGTGAATTGAATGCCGCTGACTTTGAATCGGTATGCGCCCACTCCCAGTCAATGATTCCTGTAATGTTGTATTCATCGTCCACGAGTATCTGGTCCCCCTTCTCGTCCGCATGTTTCAAGTAAAACTTCCCATCGTCAAGATGCCTTAGAGAACAGGCTCTCGGGGCTATTTCGAGGAGAAAACGATGGATCAAAAACGCATCAACGGCCTGATCAACGTACAACTCTTGCCTAATTATCAGGTCTAAGATCAATTGGATATGTGCGGTGAATTATTCTTTCGTAGAGGGAAAAGGACCGAGCGCATTCATATGAGAACCATCATAGTCTGTCAAAGACTCTCGAGCGAATGGACCAACATCATGGAGCCCAGGATCAGACAAAGAGCCGGTCATAGGGAAAGGATGTGCCTTCAGCTCCATGTATATGTCTGCAAGCTGGCGGAGAAGTGACATTGGATCTCCGGATCCGTGCTAGCCAGCTGATTCCATCGTCAAATAATAGCTCGATATGGTAGTTCATTCCTCCCATAACTGAGCTCCTTGTTGATCTGTCATACTCAAGACTTTTTGGTATGGAACAAGCGAGTCCTCCTCGAAGAGCTGAGGCTTGAGAGATGAGTGCAGAGACATTAATTTTTTTGATGAGGTTGGTAATCTCGTCGCGCTCGGCTTTCCTGGTGGCAGGATCGTATTCGGCTTCTTCCTGCACAAAGATATCAGCACTGTCCCTTCTTTTCTTTGCTTTTTGTTCTTTCCAAGGGTTCACTTACCTCCCATCGCGGACAGGTGTGGTAGCTTGGTCCCAAGTGTTTCACACATAGATGACGATTGCACAAAATACATTCGCCCAGTGTGCGAACAGACGCTTTATTGCAATCTTCAAAGTCACATAACCACAACATAGTTTGCTGGTATAATCTGAGTCGCTTGAGTGCTAACTTCTGCTATGGACTTCTGTTTGTGTGGCTAGCCTTCTTGAATGCCTAGCGTTTCACCAGAAACCCCACACTACGCACACCGCCAATTGAGAGCACGCTTTGACGCGTGACTGAGCCTCTCATCCAGGCATCCAGGAAAGAAAAAGACACCGGGTATCATAGAAGTGACCACGATGCATTATCGCACTAGCGAGGGACGGCCAAAGCCCACTTCGAGCTATTCCAAGGAACTGGTAGTAGCCTATTTAATGTATTTACGTTTTTATGACAATTCACTAGATACAGCAGTACATATTAAACTAGTAAGAGTAAGCCCCTGGCGTTGTAGCGAGTCAGAGCGTGTTGGACTTCCCTCCCAAGGGTTGACCACCAAAACAGTCTGTATGACTAGGGCTACAAAGATCCGAAATCGATTTTCAGAAAATAAATGTTGGAACAATAAATAAAATGAAATTATGATATATGGATCCATAGAATGACACAAGGAAAAACAAATGGCAAAGAGCAATAAATGACTAGATCGCGCGGAATGTGCAAAGCACGCCCGACTCCAACAGACCAGAAACCGAACCAGAACCCCTATCCCAATTAACAGTAAAAGAAATATGGCTCCCATATGTCAGCCAAGAAAAAGGTATCCGAGGTAAGCGGGACAATCGCGTAATACAACAGTAGTAAGTAGGACCAAAAGTAGACATGGAAGAGAAAAGATACACCAGCACGAAAAAAAGATACAAATCGTCTGCCAGGCAGAAATGTGCAAGAGTGGCTCTTCAATGTCTCTGGTGAGCATTGTTAGCCCTCATTCCTTTCAATGGAGTCTCAGATCTAGTAGAAGAGACCGATCACGAAAGGAAGAGCGAGGGCAAGGAGAGAGGAGCTCGGTGACAGAGCAGAGCCAGCGTTGTAGGCCGGGACGACAGAAGGAGTAGATGAGGGTCCAGGGCGGTGGATCAGAGGAGTAGAGTAGACTGGACCCGAAGAGGGAGCCATGTAGGCAGGAGCGGTGGTGATGGTAGGAATCATGATGGGAGTAGTCCAGGCGGCGGGAGGAGCAGGGATCCAAACGGAAGTAGGAGTCTCAGGGGCAGGAGCGACAGGAACAGGAGCCTCAGGAACAGGAGTAGCGACAGGAGTCTCGGGGACGACGACAACAGGAGTAGGAGTAGCGACAGGAGTCTCGGGGACGACGACAACAGGAGTAGGAGTAGCGACAACAACGGGCTCAGGGCAAGGATAGGCGTTGTGCTGGTCGTGGGTGCCAGCACCGAGGACAGCACCAGGTCCACCAGGGATACCGGCAGCAATGCCAGCACCAGCGTCGTGCTCGTAGTTCACACCAGGGCCACAGGGACCGTGCTGATGGGTGTGCTCACCAGCACCGAGAACAACGCCAGGGCCACCGGGGATGCCAGCGGCGATTCCAGCGCCGGCATCGTGCTCGCTGTCGCCGGTAGTGGGAACAGGAGCGGCACCGTTGGCACCGCCAAAGGCAGGAAGACCGTTCTGCAGGTACAATGTTAGTCTTGCTCTGGGTATGCAAGGGAAATCCATGTGCTTCGGGAACTTACAAGCTGGGGAGCAGCGAGAACGGTAGCGGGGCCGAGGGCAAGGAAAAGGCACAGAGCAGAGGAGAGGCTGAAAGTGTTGGGAGACATTTTGAAGTATTGAAAGAATTGAGTAGAGCTCGAAAGAGTGAGTGGGTTGTATAGAGTATAAAGAATGTTCGTCTGAAAGGTGAAGCGAATGGATTGCGAAAGAGAGGCTGAGAGAGCGAAAGACTGTTGGAGACTGATGATGGATGAAGAATGAAGAATGGAATGAAGGCCGAGTTCCATGGTCCTTATGTAGTTTTTTCTTCTATACTCTGAACACCATGATGGCCGAGGGGCACTTGGAGGGGTTTCAAGGGCCAGGAACACAGTGCTGCAAGGCTACGGCTAGCCCTTGGTGGCTTCTCTAAGGGCCGCCACAAGAGAAAAGGATCGGCAAGGCACGAAGAAGGATAAGGTACGAGCGACCGATAAAGGCAACGTTGTATGAGAGACGTCAACTTTTGATTTGAGTTAAGCCATAGTTTGCAGGCACAGCGTTATCAGAAGACCGGGCTAGACGTAAATGCATGCCCTAAGGCCGAGCGAACGTCGAAGCATATGCATGAGGCCGCAGCCGAGTATCCGAATTAGCGTAAACTTAGCCTGGTAAAGATAGTCCGTTCGTACCTGCTGCTGTCAGTAACATGGAAATTGGTAGCACGTGGATCTGAGATTGAATGGTTGCAGAGACGATGCAAGGGGTGGGTCGCAGGAGCACTGGATTAAGCTCCCTTCTGCAGGAGGTTCCTAGATGGGATCCAGTGGGATTGGTGCGCTCCCAAATCTCCGGCATGCTCTGTTTTACACATCATATGCAAGGAAGGCCAATATTCTATGCTCGCGGGAGACTTTATGAGTTGTGTGCCTGGGCCCCTCGAACATTGAACTGCAACAATTGGACTGTGCATGAAGAGGGGTCACTGACTTCGAATAGGGGACGAATTATTAATTGTTCTTTGCTCAATATGTCTCGTAAAGTTATGCATCCTCGCTGAGGTTAAGGGGAATAGCCCGTCTCCAAGGGACGCAGCGTTAACAGGAGAAGACATCGGTTTACCGGAAAGAAGCAACAATAGCAGCTAGAGCCTATTAGACAGGAGTGATGCGCAAAATTCGACATTGTTATCGATGCGACAGTATTAGCTCACGAACTCGAGAATACCCCATCTTTCTTGTTAGGTATCTCCACCATGCAGCGGTAGTTCGATGCAAGGCCTCTAGTGCCTTCTCTTTTGGCACACTGAGCGCTCGGAGAGATCAGTGCACCACAAGGCAACTCAATATTTCGGAGTTCGGCTCTACGGCGCCAGATATTATTTGTATTCTCTGGTGGTCCGAGTTGTACTTTTCCCTCCCTATGCATGAAGCTAAGAGTCTGAGATTATCTTGACCCATGGCTGAACGCATTCAATTATTAAAGTAGTCTCTTCAGCACAAGTCTGAGAGCATAATTCAAACCAGTGTACAAAAACACCTCCACCAGAACACTGTGTGCTTAATTATGTAGCGTGGAAGTGTGGCTGTTCAAGTCCAAAAATGACATGTTATAAAGGAGGGCGTACTTATCCAGTGGAGTAATGCATGGAATTTGTACATGGTTTAGAGAAGTGACTCGTTTTTCGAGGGGTAGCTGTTCATAAAAAGCCTTTCAACTCGTAATGGCAACTGCCTTGTGGGTGCTTTATAGATGGGTTCCATAACTCAGTTGGTTAGAGTGTTGTGCTAATAACGCAAAAGTCGAGGGTTCGACCCCCTCTGGGACCATTGAATTTTTGCTTTTGTTCTCTATTATTTCAATTTTTTTATGTAACTCATTTTTGTTAAAAAAAAGTACAAATAGTAAGTGCCGAAGACGCACTGTGGAAGCGAGAAAAACTCAAAAAGAAAAATGCGCTAAAAGTACCGAATGAGAACCCCTCCGGTCGGGTAGCCAAAAGACGTCATCCCTGTCATCTAATGGTTCCATAACTCAGTTGGTTAGAGTGTTGTGCTAATAACGCAAAAGTCGAGGGTTCGACCCCCTCTGGGACCATCAGTTTTTTGTTTTTGTTTTTTCCCTTCCGTCTCCATTAGGTTTTAGCTCTTGACGCAAGCTGTTTCTTTTTCAAGTTATTCCGTGCGGTTCACCACGTGAAAATTCGAAAGAAGAAGCGAAATTTTCTTTGTAATTGAAAATCCACTACACTACTGATGGAGATCTCCGCTAAAGGACCTCAAAAGGACCTCCGATGTCATTGCATGATAGATATCTCAGTATTTATCTGCATACATGGAGCTCTTTGGTCCCTTTATCAGGCCTCCGGCGCCTTCGCCTATATATTGCGCTCTACTTCTGCTGTTCCCCTTGATGCCTATAGCGTCATCAACTACCATGAAAGAAAAGAAAGCATCGAGTGGGGCCCTCGTCCTAATCCCTTATATTCTGTCACCACTCCCCGGCTGAACATACTAAATATGTGAGGAGTATTTGACAAAGAACTTATAATTGAAAGAAAGAGCCCAGGCAGTATCGCAGGTCTAAGAACTGACGTCCGCATTAGCCCTGCAATGCGACTACCAGTACCTCAATAGCCGCAGTTGGGAGTTTACCTCAAAGGAAACGTCAGGGCACAATTCGCCGCAAGCGAGGTGAGTTTCGATGCCTTACATCGATGGTTGAGTTCAATTCTAACTCTCATGTCTTCGATTAGCTCGGATTTGATGTTTCTGCCAAATACTGCTAGAGCGTCAATAGAATGATTGACGCTAGGTGCAGTGAAGTCAAATTACTTCGACTTATTTTCCATCGTCCTGTCGCTAGCAGATGAAAAGATGACCGACTCTTGGCGTCAAAGTTGGATTTTAAGAATCCAAATACAAGCTCCGATCAGATACTGCCTGGTGGATATCGAATAGCATGGGATGATTCAAGATCGTCATCTCTATATCAATCAACAAGTCAGTCGCAGAAGTGATCGTCAAAACAACTTTACTGCTCCCTTGTTGTCAACATTACACAACAGACACTGTTGAGATACATCGACAGTTCGGCAGTCGATTTTTATCCCCCGGCTTAATTACGTGCACGACCCTACGGCCCCGGTTGGAGGTACCCAGGTTGCAAATGCATACATCCAGAAACGTCCAGTGGACCCTTCAAGGAGAAAATTCGTTCACTGAGATCACCAAAAATTCAGTCGGTATGTCCTTGAAATTTTTGCTCACGCATACGCGCTTATTCCCGTCTCGAACGACGTCAAGATAGTATGAGTGTCGTGTTCGAGTCGAAGCGGGAAGTCTCATAATGAGCACTTTGGTATTGAATGCGTTCATTATGAACATTCAGCCCTTTATTGCCAGTGAGGTGCAAAGAAAGACAGAGCTTACGAGTCTGTGAGTTCTGACATCAAGAAGTTGCTCCAATGTTTGCTTACTGATGCATAAACCTTTCAGATCCCGATCGAAGTATGGGCACTCGGAAATCGTGACGATATACCGCTAGTTCTGCGCTGGCCCATATAATATAGGAGCGAGCCGAGATTTCATTCCGGAGCTCGCGCAGAGGTTCCACTGGAGTACATCTAGAACCCTACGACCCCCCTTGGGAAAACAAAGATGTAAGTTTCATCCAGATGTCTGTGCATTGGGAATATTTCAAGGAGAAATAGCTAAGAATCCAAGGTATGATAGGCAACAGCTTTGCCTTAAACCGCTAAACCAGCACATTTGACACCCTTTGATGCGCTCTCCTTCATTTCCGCTTCTCATTTCATCCTCTCTGTCAACCAACCAGAGAGTTCGTTTTGATTTTCTTTGGGACACGTTTTCTCCATGGCTGGTATTCGACTGTCTGCTCTCCCCCCGTCTGCTGTTCGAGTAGTTATTATAACTACTCATTTCGAACGTTTTTTTCTTTCTTTCCTGTGAAATCTTGTGAAATTTTGGAGAAGATGCCTGGGCTCGGCAACGCTGTCCCTCCCCCCAAATGCATCCAGTGCTTGCGGCAAGGTACACTGGGTAAGATTGAAGCTTTGAAACCTCTAGTAGTGTCTGCTTGAAAGACACAAATGCTGCTGGCTTGTCCAGTGCCCACCTTCGAATCTGAACTCATACACTTTGTGTATATGCTTCCATTCCCAAAAGCGTATATCCCCGGTAGAGCAGAGCTAATCCAAGTGATGAGGAGGTCAATTTGAGTGACCGGAAAGGAGGCCACAAGGCGCGTTATCCATGGTGAATCCACCGAGAAGTACTTCCACCCGATGAAAGTCGACAATGATGCTAAAAATGGACATGGATGAATTCGCGAAGCATTGGGAGCCTTTTTTAACGACGAGCCTCTGTCATCACGACCGAAACCAACCACTTTCGAGTGAGGATGTCCCAACGCCACCCTGGCATTGTGTTTTTCCAAGGTTCTCGTCGCAGTAAGTTTCCATCCCATAATTTTTATACATTTAGCCACGGAAAGTGACCAAATGTCCAAGACTGGATCGACCAACGGACAGGAACACAATGTTCTAATCCCAAATAGGACTCTCAGATCTTGCAAACTGTTTGACTACGACTGATACCTTTGGTAATGCGACATATCCATTATGCCCAATTTTAGCCCGATAGTGGTGCGAATAGTGCCCACCTGGGCAGGTGGACAGAACATTTTCGAACCCCCTAAGTTTTGAGAAAATGTTACTCTAACCCGGAGATTACTCAAAAACTTTACCCATAGATATACTGCATCGATACTTCGCTCAGTCTAAAGACCCATACCGCCCTTCGTTTAAGTGCATTACATGTTACCCAGACACGCAATCCTTGTCACGTAAACGTCCAGGAACGAGTTTATTGTGGCGGCATAGCTGTCTCTGCCAACGGTTTCATGATATGCGGCACAAAGAAGACGCCGTGGAACAGCAAAGAAGACAAGAAGACTGTCATCGTGGGAATTTTGGTCGCCGATTTTGCCCACTTTGATATCGACCCACTAGTTCGAGTCATGACAACTTGGGATGGCAAATTCATTCCTCCCATGACTCTGGCTAGCGACGGTTTTTGCCCAAACCTGAATGGAAATGTCGTGGTCCCTCCGGTCGACGATCCACGAATTGGCAAGCTAACGAATTTTACGCACCCCGTGCTCTACGACTCGAACACGACAAATATCATACACTCAAAGAACCATATTCCCGAGCGCAATTATGCTAAATTCTTACAACACCGGTCTCCAAGTTTGATCGACCCGGCCGACCTCAAGACAAAGTACATCAGAATGAAGAAGGACGAGAATTCACTACCCGATGATCCCAAGTACTCATTCATTCAAGAACGAGCTACCCAAGTCCTAACGGAAGAAGAAATTCTGAACCTGATCTTCTTCAGTGTCTCAGTGCGGAAGACTTTTTCGAAGGTTTGGACAACAGAGGGAAAGTTGTGAACGGAGTTTATACACCTAGTCGATACAGCGAACCCGGACGGTAGCCAACGATTTGACTTAGCAACGAAACCGTCAAATGAAACGTTACGAATCACGCTGTTGCCAAAATTGCGCGCCAGAATAATTCGATGTTCACGTCAGGGGGGAAGACTAGGTTGGGTATACCTAAGGTCATACCTGATAGGCACCGACTAGGGAAATTTACCAACTGAGAAGCGGACGAACGAAAAGAAATACATCACACCGCTCGAACTGAAGTCCTCTTAGACTACGTCCACGATCATACAGTCCCTGTTGGCGGCACACAAGTCGCTAACGCCGATGCACAGAATCGTCCTGCATTCAAGAAACGTTGCAACCAAAAGGAAAAGACCGCCAGGTCTATTGCGAAACTTGATCTGGCAAAAACAAATTTTGAGGAAGCCTCTCGCAAGACATTCAACAAATGGGAGGCACGATTGCTTCAGCAGGGAGAGCAATTGATCAGCCAGGCGAATGTCATCCGTCAGTTTGAACGAGAGTACGCCAAGCTTCACGCGTTCGCCGTCGAAGGCTATACCGAGCCACCGCGGCTATGATGGCGTCTGCGGATATGTAGCCAGTCACAGTTGAGCTACTCAATGGATACTTTCTTGCTTCCCACTAGCTTTTCAGCGTAGGTCAACGATATAGACTCGTAAAGTAACTATTTCACCGGCTTGTCGATGGTCTTGCTCATAAAGCATTAAAATTTGTCCGATTTCATAAGCGGGTTCCATAACTCAGTTGGTTAGAGTGTTGTGCTAATAACGCAAAAGTCGAGGGTTCGACCCCCTCTGGGACCATCACTTTTTTATCTTTTTTTGATCGCCACCCGGCCAAATTGGGAGCATTAAATTGGGATCATTGATTTTTGCACCTCTTAATAGAACAACAAAATACTGTACAACAATCGGAAGGGCTCTTCGTAGCTGGCGTCCAAAGGATCCGTTACAACGAAGTATAGATGGCACTCATTCTTATGAATTCTTGTCGGCGGCGGACAACAACAAAAGCAATTCTGGCTCTTTCAAGCAAGGTCTTTGTTATATATCATCGCCGCTGATGTGTATGAGAAGCCTACAGAGTGACCATGCTGCAATTCCTTCGATCTAGATAGCAGCGTCTAGAGCATAGTTATAGAAGGCACCATGTGCTGAATCCCCTAGCGATACAAGACATTGTAAATTGCGTGGAATCGAATCACCGCCGTTCAATTTGCACAGTCCTTGTACCGAATCCAAAATCCATGCCTGGAAATGCATGCCAATGCAGTCAAAACCCACAACGAAAAAGGATCTAGTTACCGGCAAGCCGGCCGCAGAACTCTACAAGCGAGCCTCCGCGCAAGTGGGTCAATTACTCTCGTTAGCTTAAAGTACGAAAAAACATTTTGTCTACAACTTGTCACCTGCCTACTTTGGACAAATAGTAAAATGGTCTGATTAACAAAATTGTACACTAATCCACTGGAATCACCAGATCTGGTAACGTGACCATCCAACGGTTCCATAACTCAGTTGGTTAGAGTGTTGTGCTAATAACGCAAAAGTCGAGGGTTCGACCCCCTCTGGGACCATTTTTTTTCGTCCTGGTATCTTCAAATTGACCCTCCATAGTGGGGTTGGGTTGCATCGAGCTTATGGGCGTTGTGGATTGTGTGGGAGCGGAAATTGTACATAGTGGGTCACGTGGCTGGGCCCTTATCGAAGGGCCTTGGGCTTCAGAATATTGTTTTGTCCATTAGTACCATGCATGCGTACGGAGTAATGCATATGGGATTGGAAGCGAATTAAGATGGATAGACGGGTGGGATATGCTGATTTGACGTATTGGTTCGAATTTGAGTATGTATAGCTTATCTAGTCTTCGAGTATGTAAGACCTTCTTCACCAACAGGATTTCGTATATTCGTCATCATTCTCGAGAGTCTCCATGGGCTATGAGCCCTTGATATTCCAGAGAAGGTTGAGAGGTTTCTCTGGGTATAGCACAATCTGCACGTCTATCGCGAGGTCGGAATCGACCTGTTGTCTGCCCGAGCAGACTGTTCAAACAAAACGCTTCCGTATCATCATCATTCATTGTCCTCCGCTTAGCCATTCGGTGGCTAGTCCATTGACTGATATTACAACCGAGGCCATCCAAATGGCCCGCATAGAGAAGTCTATGTAGCCCCAAAAGCAGTGCCGAAGTTTGTCGAATTCTTGAATTTGATTTCAGGCTCCTTGTCTCCCTGATTCGCCGACTCTGGATCATCCTCTTCGGCATCAGCCGACTCCTCCGTCGAGGTAGATAGGATGCGCCTAGCCTGATCGAGGAGTTTCTGATCCAGGGCATTCAAGAAACTGGAGTCATGTTCCTCATCATTAGTGAGACCCAGAGGCCCCGTTAAGGCAGGATCGTCAGGAACATCGGGGAAATAAGACTCTGCATTCTCTGTTGGCAGCGGGACATGCGTCGCAACGGGCGCTAGAGGAGCTTCTTCTTCAGGGTCTAGTTCCTGGGGTTCGGGGTGAGGGGTAGCCTCCTGCGTCGATCGGAAGCTCCCATCTGCCTCGATGATCGCCATCGGGGTGTGACCTGCATCTCTCACGAGGTTCTCATTGGGCGGACCGAGCTCTGACAGCTTTAATTTGAGACTGTTTCGGTGCTCCATTTCGGACCTTGCAGCGGCCGAAGGGGCTACCGAGGGGGATTGTTCCTGGGACGACAGGGACGGCGGGGTGATTACTCGAGCAACGACCTCTGCTGGCAGAGCTGTAGACTTGAGGGTAATTCCGTCGAGTTTGCTGTCGAGTTTCTCAATCGGAACGGGGACGCTGACGGCTGATACTGAGACATCGATGGACGAGGATTGCGGAGACAGGGCTGCGTCGAGGGAAGGGGCCTTGAGACCTTCTATCAATGGCGATAAGTGGGTATTCTCAGGGACCTCTCCATCATTGAAAACTCTCGTGGGCAGTGTCCCTGGACTTGAACCCTCCCACACTTGCGCTGTGTGCACGCCTCCATCGCCTCCTTGAAACGGAGGTAATCCAAATGATGGCGCCCTCGCAGCTCTTGTCCCGGTCCTCCCCTTCCGGGCATTGACCAACGTCTCTAGTTCCTCAATGCGGGACCTTAAGAGCGATCGCTCTTTCTCCCATAATTGTCTCTCGTGATCGAAAAGCTCCCTCTCGGCCTGGAAATGCTTCTGTTGCTTCTTGAGCAGATCGTGCGATTGGTCGATAAATGAGGTATCCATGACAGGCTGTGTGCGCTCGAAAATAGTCGGCCGCTCGTATCTCGACCTCCCCGGGCCAGCGGCAGAGAGTGATTGTGCGCGACGCAGCGGTGTTGCGGTAGGCGAGAAGCGGACCTCTTTGTAGACGCTGCCGTGACCTTCGGGCAGGTCCGCCAGGAACGACTTCATAATGACCCTGATAAGACGATATGGGCTCGAGCGGGAATTTCGACTAATTTATTCTCGCCGAGGAATGAGTAATAGAGTAGGAGTGGATGCCGAGGGGGTATTAGCGGAAGAGATATCCTAGTCAGGCACCCGGGCCAGTGGATCAAAGGAGCGCCAGCGCAACTTGCCCACCGCAGCCGAAAAGCTCGTGATAGCTTTTTAGCATCC
The DNA here is from genome assembly GCA_026745395.1 of Tympanopsis confertula. Classification (NCBI taxonomy): domain Eukaryota; kingdom Fungi; phylum Ascomycota; class Sordariomycetes; order Coronophorales; family Scortechiniaceae; genus Tympanopsis; species Tympanopsis confertula. Next base: position 63,804 of record JAOYNU010000009.1, on the reverse strand, counting down.
ACGAAAGTTCCAGACTAGGGTCGGTGGGGTCCAGCAGGAGTATCTGCAGCTAAGAGAAGCTGCAGTGGGGGCGTGTGGGAGGCGGTCAATGAGGACAGCGAAGGTTAAGCAGCGACTCGAGCGGAAGCACCATTTAAACAGTGCCAGGTGCGATTTCTGCGCGGGCTCTCTCCCACTCGGTCCTAGGGCGGTTCTGATAGTTCGTGAAGAGGGTGTAGGGCTGGACCATTGAGATCTCAACAGCTGGCAGTTGCACGACTTCGGTCGGGCAGCGATGGTCCCCTTTTTGACCTTTGGCGTAAAGGGCGGCTGTTCCTGTGAACGGCCGCAAATTATGGGGCTGGTGGGACCGACGGTGTGGGTGTGTGCGTGACCCGATCGCAATCTCCACTGGAACGAAGAGGGTGGTTTCGCATTCGTATATACCGCTACTCCGTACTAGATGAAGCTTTGCGATTGTTCGAGTCCTTATCAGAAAGACAGGATGTCTTGGGCAGGGAAAATGACGTCAAACGGGCCTTTGTTCCCCGCGTTCTGGACTCGAGAGACTCGAGATCGAGTATACAGTACTTCTCTACCTCGGTTCCCCCGTGATGATAAGATGATAAGGTGCAAAAGTCCAGCGCCTTCCAGGAACGGGGAAGAGTGAAATAAAAAGTCAAAACCCCCAGTGAATGATGTCAATGGCTTTTATAGATTCGGGGTCTGGGGTCTGGGGAGCGGGTGCAAGGGTTGCATGGGGTAAAGTGCACGGACAAGCTGGGGAGGCGATGCGGACACCCACGAAAACCTTGATTCGTGACTCATGGCGTTTTTTGGGCGCTTTCTTGGGGGAACGATTGCCAGAATCTCACTGAGTTCATTGGCCTGCACATCTTATTGTGCAGATCCCTGAGTTTAATGCAGATTGGAGGCGTGATGTACTCCATACAGCCGTCTTCTTGGACTGCACAATACAGGGTTCGGGCTTGTGATCGCGGGATTTCTCGCTGGAAGGTGTTCGGCGGTATACGTACTGCCCAATAGAGCTGCTATAGTACAGGCATCTGCGCGAGATCATAAAGATGCTGCAAATACCGTCACTTTTGGTATAAGTAATCTTACATTGTATAGACTCCGCAAGCTAGCGCTAAACTTTCTCAATTACACAAACTTTTCTCAGGTGCGGTAGTCACCGTTGATCGTCACGTACTCGTGGCTGAAGTCACAGAACCAGTAGACCGCATCTTCACCGCCGCATCCAGCAGCGCCCTTCTCACCACCACCAAGGTCAATCTCAATCTCCAGATCCTCGTTCTGGAGAATAGCGCTAGCGCGCTCCTCATCAACAGTCTCAGGCTCGCCATTCACCAGCAGCTTCAGGATGGCACTGCCATCTACGGGGCGGAAGCTGACAGAGGTACGCTCAGGCACAACAGTGCCATCCTGCACACCTTGCGTGTAACCCACAGCGCACAGAATTCGGCCCCAGTTAGCATCGCGGCCGTACAGCGCCGTCTTGACAAGTGGAGACCGGGCAATAGTAGAAGCGATCTGACGGGCAGACTCGTAGTGAGGTGAGTTGCGCACGCGGACAGTTACGAACTTGGTTGCACCCTCACCGTCACGAACAACGAGCTGCGACAGCTGCTGGGCGAAGTCAGTGACCACGCTCTCGAGAGCCTGGTAATCGGCGCTGGGTCCAGAGGAGGCTGGGGCTTGCACGGTCTCGCCGCCAGCAGCGCCGTTAGCGAGGACTGCAATGGTGTCGTTGGTGCTGGTGTCGCCGTCGATAGAGATGGAGTTGAATGATCGGGGAATAGAGTACTTGAGGATTGACTGTAGAGCGGCAGGCTCGACGGGAGCATCGGTGCACAGCACGCCCAGCAGGGTTGCCATGTTCGGGTGAATCATGCCGGCACCCTTGGTCATGCCCGCAAGGCTGTAGGTGCGGCCTGGGGAGGAGGGCAGTGTGAAGGTACGAGACAGGAGCTTGGGGAAGGTATCGGTGGTGCAGATGGCGCGAGCAGTGCTGAGCCAGGCATCGTGAGATGAATCGAGGTTGGCGTAAGCTGTGGGAATGCGATCGATGATCTTGGTGATGGGTAGTCTATGATCAATCTTAATTAGCGTTCGATCAAAGATTCAATAATCCATGATGTGTACTTACCGCTGTCCAATAACTCCAGTGCTCATCACGAGGGAGCTGTCCTTCTCAACTCCACTGCACTCATCCACCTTGTGACCCATCTGGACTGCATCTTCCAGTCCACCCTTGCCAGTCACGGCATTGGCACATCCAGAGTTGATCACGACCGATCGAATACCCTGTCCCTTGCAACTTCTTAGAGTCTCACGGCTCACCTGAACTGGGGCGGCCTGAAATTTGTTGGTCGTGAAGACGGCGGCGGCGGAGCATGGAGTCTCCGAGGTGATAAGCGCAAGGTCGGGGAAACGAGTGTTCGAAGCCTTGACACCGACATGTGTGCCAGAAACAAGGAAGCCCTGGGGGTATGTGCCGGAGGTAGGGATGTAGCGCTGCTTGGAGGCAGGAATGGCCATATCCAAGGGTGCGGAGTAGCACCGGACCTGGCCCTTAGCCATGCGGGCAAAGGAGTTGACAGCCATTGAGGCAGCTGGAGTATTCGAAACCATTTTACCGATGCTGGTATTTCAGGTATACAAGCACCTGCCCAGCCAAGTATTTATGGTTTGCGATCAAGATGACCTGTGAGTCAACGCACGGTGAGAAAGAAAAGCTGCTCGGGACGCCGAGACCGGAAGAGATCCGCTTCAATCGTCTGATAAGATTGCTCCACAGCCTTCGGAGCTGACTAGGGAATAAGAGCGCGGTTCAAGAAGACCAAAAGTGCGAACAATTGAGGCACCTTGAAGTTGCGATTAATTGCTTTTGGTGATGAATTGTTCACATGACCATGTTCGAAGCTGACCCAAGGTCGGCGCCAGCTATAACCATTGGATAGTATATCTTTAGCCAAAATGAGAAAATAGTACACAATTCAGTTTCAAAATTACTAAAATATAGAAGATTCTGCTATATGATTGTTCTAATTGGAGCCATAAACACCGCAGTGCGATTTTAACGACGCGCCTTTTCTCTGAGCGTGTAGATGCGAAAGTGGACCCGCAAAACCCACTCGCGGCTGGCGACGCCAACTCTGATCTCCAACTTGGCCTTCACGAACACAGTTTCCTTCCATCAGAAACCAAAGACGCCCTGTGATTGTCACATTCCGCCTGCCGATCAAGTACTGCAGGTGCTATCGACGGCACGATCCACTAAGACACGCCCCTGGCAAAGGCCTCCCCTTGCATTGCGTCCCTGTTGCACATTCTCCGGATCTAATGGTACTGTTACTTCTCTTTCCCCATGATCTCTCCATCAAGCACGTCCTGACGTTCGACAATGAAGCGCAAGCTTTCGGATTCCGGTCTAGAGAACGACCCTCCGGCCGCCTCGACACCGAAGAGACAAAGGACGACCAATGGCGCCCGGAATGGCCACGCGCCCAGCACGAACGGCGATGCGGCGTACGAACTCCCTCCCCCCGAACAGGGCCAGTCGACCCCGAAGAAGGCCAATGGCGTTGCCGCAACGCCGTTGAAGGAATCTGGTCTGAAGACGCCTACGCACAAGTCGAAAGCGCGCAATCTTTTCGCGACACCAACGAAGCCCAAGTCTGCAACCACTGGCACCCCTGCCCGTCTGAAGAAAGCGGACCAATCTGCTAAGAAGAAGAGTGCTCGTGTATTATTTGAACAGAATGAAGACGCCGCATGGGATGGATCACAACAGCTAGCGGAGGAAATATTGCAGAATGAGCAAGCGGATGCGGCCACCACCGAGCCCTTGCCGAGCGTCGAGGATGCAGACGCAGACCCGAAAGCGAAGAACGCTGAAGCTAAACCGGCGAAGCGTCGAGCTGGTCGGCCTAAGGGTGCAACGAACAAGCGATCTCCAACACCTGAGGGTGAATTGCCCCCTCATGAGCGCTACTTCTTCCAGAACCGAGCCGGCACCATCAAGACATCCAATACGACATTAAACAAAGTGAAGCTATTGACGCACGAGGAGTATTTCGATAAGATGGCCCAGTATATGGATACATGCAAAGACGAGAAGGATTATTTACTTTCATTGCACCACCGATCATTCCCGCAGTGGGCTTTCGAATTCGAAGAGGGATTCAACATCTGCTTGTTTGGCTACGGCTCCAAGCGAAGGCTCGTCCAGCAATTTGCAGATTGGACATATCATCGATCAACGTCGAAGACCTCGCCTCCGATAGTCATTGTTAACGGCTATACACCTGGTACCTCCATCCGGTCAATTTTCGCTACAATCGCAACAGCATTGCTCGGCGAAGATCTTCCATCAAAACTTGGTGCACAGCCTACTGAGGTCCTTGAGTTCCTCCAGTCTGTCCTCAAGTCCCGGCCTGCGCATGAAGACCCCGTCGCAGTCCTCATCAACTCGGTTGATGCCCCTCCTTTGCGCCGAGCAGCTAACCAAGCTTTACTCGCTCGTCTGGCTGCTACACCCCGTATCCGTCTACTTCTTACTGCCGACACGCCCAATTTCACTTTGATGTGGGATATCAGTCTCCGCGATCAGCTGAACCTTGTTTTCCACGATTGCACCACATTTACTCCATTTGCCGTGGAGTCAGATGTTGTGGAAGAGGTCAATTCGCTACTAGGTCGCAAGGGCCAGCGCGCTGGTGGAAAGGACGGTGTGGGCTTCGTGCTCAAGAGTTTGCCTGAGAATGCCCGAAATCTATATCGTCTCCTTCTCACAGAAGTGATCACCCTCATGGACGACGGCCACCAGTCAGATGACGAAGGCGGCGCGGACGGCAAGCCTAGTGACGAGCATGGCGTTGAGTTCCGTTTACTCTACCAGAAGGCAACAGAGGAGTTCATCGCGTCTTCAGAGATGATGTTCCGAACACTATTAAAGGAATTCCACGATCACCAAATGATCACCTCGCGGATGGATCCCAGCGGTATGGAGATCCTGGGGGTCCCGCTCTCCCGCGACGAAATGGAAGGCGTGCTAGAGGACCTAGTACTTGGATAAGTGAAATATCCATCTGTATGATCATAGTGTGGAATAGACTGTCGAAATCATGATACCCCTGTACGAAACAAATTATTGAACCATGCATTGGCTGTGCTCTGCACACTTGGGTCTTGCGACCCGTAGACCTGTAAATTGATCAATCATGCAGGAAAAACTCCCTCGATCTCTATGCTATGTACATTGCTCCAGAATCTAAAACTGCGCGAATGCAGCGAGAGCCATCATGGTGCCGAAACTGGCCTTGAAGGGCCGGTGCTGCGATAGCGCTTGCCGCACATTGGCATTCTTCACGTATTTCTCGATTCGGTGAAATGGGACGATGTTGTATCCCTTCGATGCAGCGAACTATTTCTCGTTAGCGTATACTCCAATCAATTGATTACATAGCTTTGAAAACGAGACAGAGCTTGAAGCTCCTCTACTCAATGCTTTACATACCTCAATCAAAACAACACCCATACCCAGAAGCACAACCAATGCTCTCGAGAAAGCCCGCAATCCCACACCGGCCACTAATCCCAAAACACTCCCCAAGCTAATTTCCTTCATGTTCTCTGGCGTGAGGAACGCAGACTTCGCCTGCTCCACGATACTCGAGCTACTCTGCTTCTGCACAAGAGGCTCCTTAACAAGCCAATCGCCCTCAGCTACACCCGTCCTCGGAGGAGCGTAATCGCATCGCAAGGGGGCCGCGCGGAAGGGCGAGAGAGGGGAGAGGGTAGCTGCGGAGACGCCGAGGCCCAGGCCGAGCCCGATCCGGGCGATTGTCGGAGGGGCGAAGAGGCGGAATGACATTTCAAATACCGATGAGTTGGAGCGGGAGCTGGAGGGAGGGAGGAAGCTCGTCTAGATGCCAATTGAGGTGTTCTGGAGAAGGGGAGGGAGCGGACGTTGCGGAAGGAAGTGTAAACTGTCTTTGGGGTCGATTAGATACCGCGTGATGTCATAGGCTGTCACGGCCAGTGTGCCTGTGCGGAGAACGCGGATTGGTGGGTTGCGGCATGGGATGGGGTCGTTTGTGGGGAAATACGCTGGCATTGGAATAATACAGTACGGTCTTGTTTAATTGCTTTGCTTTGCTTATTCGGCTGGTTGTGAAGTTTAGGGTTGAGGCCGAGGTCCGGGGAAGCCGCTTACTTTGCGGCTAGCATAATTATGGACATGCTTCCTAATTGAAGCTTCCTACCCTTCATGGCTTTTTTTACTCGTTAAAATAAAATATTGAAAGGGAAATTGGCTTGACTAAGCTTTGAATGTGATTTTATGGTCAAATTGAAATGAAATAATGTACAGTCAACCATTTACGAAGGAATATCGACGTAGTAATCGACACACGCAAGGACGAAGAGCAGCATCCCATCTCTCAACGCTCACTAGAACTCCACTCCGTCCCCCAAGTATGCTGCGGTCTAGCTTGAGGAAAAGGCTGAAGGTCAAAACGCAGATGCAAAGGGCCTCCTTGACGCGTTGTGTAGACACTGATATGCGAAATACGATAAGACTCCTGACCGAAAGCTCTAATAATTCCATACCCGACTATACGTCCAATTCGAGTTCCAAGTAGGCGCGCATAGCCTTCACTGATACGCTTGAATGTCCGAAGTTTCTGGGGTAGCAGAGAGTGGATGTCACCTCCTAGCACTAGCTGAATAGCATCCAGAGTCTGACCATATCCGACATCGCAAGCAATAATATAGGCTAATCCATCGAGCGTTTTATGAGCTTTTCTATACATGGCTAAAGCCACGTCGCATACGTGTGGTGCATCTTCCGTCGATCGCCTCATGTAGGTCAAAGCCATCACTCCGGGGGTACTGTATCCAGCGACCCCATCGTTGTCGATATTAAGGCAGGCGTCCCATGCAGTCCAAGAGCCTGTTGGACGTGCTACGTGTTGTGGCAACTCGTAACGAGTTGGTAACATGATCTCGTTGGCGATGAACTCATCCGGCGTATCATGGCGATTCCACAAGCCTAAGCGCTTTGCAAGTGTTTCTCCGATTTGCTTCTTTTGAACCGATTTGTACACGTCCTTCTCGTGAATTACATGTAGGTAGTCGTCTGTCATATGAGTATATGGAATTTCGCCTTTCGATCTACCTGGTATGTCATGGCGAATCCGCGAGTCTGAGAGCTCTGCGCGTGGCTTCTCGATTCGCGGTGTGTTCTGGAAGCTCCCCAAGCCAAAGTGCTTTACACTTTTCTCTTCGGTTTGATTCTTTTCGGATAATTCATACACGTCCGTCTCGTGGATTATATGCAAGTAATCTTGTGGGATATGGATACATGGTGTTTCGCTTTTAACGGGATTCTTATCGAGTGTTTCGTAGGGATTCCATAATCCCAAGCGCGTCCCAGCTTTTTCATCAATTTTCTTTTCTTGAACTAATCTATACACATCTATATTGTGCTTTCTATGCAGACAGTTACATGTGATGCTAGTATCTGGCATTTCGCCTTTACCGATAGACTTATCCAGCTCATTATGGCGATTCCACGAGCCCAAGTGCTTCGTAGTTGTTTTCTCGACTTCCCTTTCTCGAACTAATTTGTACACATCCGTCTCGTGGATAACATGCATACAGTTGCGTATAATCTCGGTATATGGTATTTCGCCTTGAGTTACCGGACACCCGTCGCCGCCATCGATCCACGCGGCTATTTGATCGCCCGAGGTAATAAGACTCTTATCTATGCAGGACCAGTCTACATAACGCGTGCCAGATAAGATGACTTGGTGCTTGTGTTCCTGCGCAAAACGTACTGCAGCGAGTCGTTCTATGGAGCAAAAATCTGGACATGGGCGGAGCGGATGCCGGAGGCAAGGCATATTTGGGCTCGTATAATGTGACGGATTCAGAATCCTTGCTGTCTCTATCCCTGGTTATGTCTCAGAATTAACACAGTATGATATCGAGGAATCACCCAGGCTTTTAGTATCGAAACCGCTGTTAATGATTCATGTCGAGGGGCCCGGAGTTGCCCCGTATGAAAATTCGACGGGCATTTGTCTTGAGTCTTAAATGCACAATGTTGAAAAGCAGACAAACAAAGACAGCATGTTTGAAAGATACACTGACACTCTCCATAATGAAATAGGGAGGCATGGTCGTCTATTTTAGATAAGCTTTATTGTGGAGTTGAAAGGCACCTAGCTATAGAATTGAGGGTTACAGTCAAAGGAGTAACAAAGAAGTCATGCGCGGATCAATGGCAGAAAACGGAATATCTCATTTTCTGTCGTCTAAATATTGCGATTCATAGACCAAAAAATCTGTTTGTCGCTATATCACTTGTACCCAAACTCCCAAAAATGCATGCACTATCGCTTGGATTCACCCCACGACACCCATCTCCTGACACACTCGTCTACCCTGCGCAAAGATTCTTTGGCAGCTTCGACTTCGAACCACTCCCGATGCTCTTTACCACAGTCATCACACTTTCCTAGATCCCGGATTCGCAAGCCCGCGAGTTCGAGGTGGATCAACCGCTCCACACGATGAACATGGGGAACTTTCCGGCCCGCCATCAAAGCATTGTCGGCACTGACACTTCTACCATGGCCCTTCCGAGGCGGTGATGGCGAGGGAGACGAAGACGAGGTATATGGATAATAGCGGATAAGAGTCAGATCGTGGGAACATTGCCGGGTCCATTCATTTAAGCGGCGGTGGACGTTATTTGTACGTCCGATTTTGAGGCGGATTGTACCAGGCGTTGAGGATGTAGGATTTGAGGACAAAGCATTTATATCTCGGGCGGCGTTTAGAGCATCGCTGACGCTGCGAGGTTGGACTGGAGGTCGAAGATGACTGTCGCCTGATGTGGCTGGTGGGATTATAGAAGACGCTATGTCGCTCGGTATCGGAGATTGTGGTGCGCCTCGTGTCGTGTTTAATGGCGTCAACCAGAACATGTATATATAGCCTTCCTCATCGGCGGTGGATATTGGTTTGTTCAGTTCTGTGAGAAGCAAGGATGTTGTAGCCGGGGAGAGAGATGGAGGAATCCATGATAGAAGTGACGAAGTATGTGATGTAGGTCTATTTGGCGGCCGAGTGGGAACTTGAGCGGAGGGCGCAGAAGAAATTCGCTGCCCTGAGTTTGGAACTCGAATATGAACAGGTCGTCCTTGGTATGGATTTTGGGGCACCGGCGATACTCCTTGAGTCGGTTGGGGTTGCGCTGGTCTCTGTACTGGCTTCGGTGGGATATAGTCACCCGCGCTCTCTTCTTCCTCGAGCACGAAGCAGCAAAATGTCCGTTTTGGTCGATGCTTTTGCTTATGCGGACCTGTCTGTCGACCTGGTCGTGGTTTTGTAGGTGACGACTGCTCGTCTTTTATCTCCAGGCGCTCCATTAAAGTATCAATGCTAGTTCGTGGTTTCAACTGCGGGTTTGGCACGCTGCATGGAGTGGTTGATACAGCCTGGTCCTGATGCTGCCAGCAGTATAACGATGTCAAATCCGGTACCTCGTAACGACCGCCTTTCTTTCGAGGGGTTATTGTTGGAGGGGTAGCCAAAGCGCGCCGGCAGGGCCGACCCTGGGAGGTAAGGCCTCTACATGTCGTCGCTGGATTTCGAGAATCTGAGCGGGGTAGCACAGATTCTGGAGTGTTTGAGATCTGAGGCATGCGTGACGATGGCTCTCAGAAATTCGTCTAGTTATACTGGTCTCAGCTCGCAAACTCGTAGTAGAGAGAAACTTGAGATGAAATTAGTCTATAAGGTAAATGGGCACGAAAGGCCCCGACACAGTGCGGTGAGCCCTGGCATGCACACGCGCCGGTGCCTATTCAAATAACTCCACTCGATCCACGTCAGGTGTAGGGCGCGAAAAAGGGATGTTTTATTTTTACGATGCACCGCCTCGTGTGGCGGTGCGGGGTGCATCCCTTGACGCTACGGGGGCAAAGTATGCAGGTCATTCGCCGTTAGAGTATGCCTGGCAAGGCTGAAGGCTGTTAATAATGCTGGGCGTACTGTAAGGTGATATTCCTGCTGATCGAAGTCAAGTGATGTTACTGATGTATACCAAGTCCAGTGTTTGGCTTCCAGTCCACGGGACAGCAGGGCCCGAGTCCGGCCGGCGTTAGTTCGGCAGCTTAGTAACCTGCTGCCCGAGTTCTAAAGCCTCGCGATATTCATTGGCAATTGGGCTGTTGCTCTGCTTTGCTCTCCAAGACTCCCAGAGTGAAGCAAGCCTTGACCAACGCAGCATATGGAGACCTTGGAGTGTTGTGGTTAGTACCTACTGATCCTGGCGGTCGGGCCCGACCGTGGATGTAACTGTTGCTCTTCCGAGCTCGAGGTACTGAAGCTGTTAGGAAGATCGATTCCAGGCAAGAACATGAACTGTCAATGGAGGGGTTTCTGAGCAGTAGATGGGGAGTTTAGAAGTGACACAACTACCACAACTTCATGCTGGGGCACGTGCTTTCGGTGGCCTGACAATGCTGGCGGCCAGATCCGGCCTCACGCGAGCGGCAAAACAGAGCTCTTTATCAAGCCCGCCTATCGTCGGTGTGTTGGCTCTTTGCTCCCCACCTGTCACCCCGCCCCAAGCTTAGATTGCGAGATATTATCTTGGCGCATCCCTCCTCCTTGGGTGTCCATGCTTCTCTTGCATCCAGCCCGCCTTCCCTGGTCCTCCTTGCGATCGCTAAGGCCCCTTCAACCAAGGTTCTTCTCCGTCTCCCGTCCGCGCTCCGCCATCGAGATGGCCACCGTGGACACCGGCGCGCGCCTTGCGCAGCTGCGGAAGCTGATGCAGGAGCAGAAGGTGGATGTCTACAGTATGCTATAAGAACACTTGATATAAAGCTTATTTCGATCATCTCTAACGCGTCAATCTTGTTTCTCAATAGTTGTTCCTTCTGAAGATAGCCACCAATCTGAATACATTGCCCCCTGCGATGGTCGCCGAGGTCAGTCGAGTCATAGACAACAATTCGATATACTTTGCAAGTTGAACACTTGAGCTTACGTCTGTATCTACATACAGAGTTCATTTCTGGATTTTCGGGCTCCGCTGGTACTGCAATCATTTCCCTGAGCAAAGCCGCTCTCTCCACCGACGGACGATACTTCAACCAGGCCGCCAAACAGCTGGATAACAATTGGACACTTCTGAAGCGTGGAATTGAGGGTGTTCCTACTTGGCAAGAATGGTACGGATAGTTCGACTTTGGTTCATCAAGAACGGGATGTTGACATACCGCAGGACTACCGAAGAAGCCCAAGGTGGAAAAGCCGTGGGTGTCGATCCATCTTTGATCACAGCCTGTACGTACCAGATCGCAGCTTCAACTGGCTCGTAACTGACATGATACAGCTGGAGCACGCAAGTTGGCCGAGACCCTGGAGAAGAACGGATCTTCTTTAGTTGGGATCCAGCAAAACTTGGTTGATCTTGTCTGGGGCAAAGACCGACCTGCGCGTCCCCAAGAGAAAGTGCGAGCACACCCGGAGAAGTATGCTGGAAGATCTTTCCAAGACAAGATTGCAGACCTGCGTAAAGAGCTGGAGGTGAAGAAGAAATCTGGTTTCATTATCTGTAGGTAACGCTGGTCTCATCGGGAGCGACTTCTGACTAACTAAATCTAGCTATGCTTGATGAAATTGCTTGGCTGTTCAACTTGCGTGGAAACGAGTAAGTGTCGACTCTCCTTTGCTAATCGAACTGGTCTAACAAGACTAGTATCCCCTACAACCCTGTTTTCTTCTCCTACGCCGTTATCACACCGACCTCTGCCGACCTCTACGTTGAAGACAACAAACTTACACCTGAAGTTCGCGAGCATCTCGGAAAGGATGTGACAATCAAGCCTTATGATTCAATCTTCGCTGACGCTCAGGCTCTGAGCGCAGCAAGCAGCAAATCTACCGATGGTACCCCCACAAAGTTCTTGTTGTCCAACAAGGCTTCTTGGGCCCTAAGCCTTAACCTTGGAGGCGAGGATCAGGTCGAAGAAACCCGTAGCCCCATCGCCGATGCGAAGGCCGTCAAGAACGAGACCGAACTTGAGGGCATGCGTGCCTGCCACATCCGTGACGGTGCTGCGCTGACTGAATACTTTGCTTGGTTGGAAAATGAGCTGGTCAACAAGAAGACCGTCTTGGATGAGGTAGATGGCGCGGACAAGCTGGAGCAGATCCGATCTAAGCACGATCTATTCGCTGGTCTCTCCTTCGATACCATCTCATCGACCGGCCCCAACGGCGCTGTTATCCACTACAAGCCCGAAAAGGGAAGCTGCTCTATCATCGACCCTAAGGCTATCTATCTCTGTGACTCTGGCTGCCAGTACTTCGACGGAACCACTGACACTACTCGCACATTCCACTTTGGCACACCAACCGAGTTTGAAAAGCGGGCTTTTACTCTTGTTCTGAAGGGTATGATCGGTATTGACACTGCCGTCTTCCCCAAGGGCACATCTGGATTTGCTATTGATGTCCTCGCCCGTCAATTCCTGTGGAAAGAAGGACTGGACTTCCTCCACGGCACCGGACATGGCATTGGATCATACCTGGTAAGTTTCTTCCGCTTTGTGTAAATTTCTTGCTTGCTGACCCTGGCCAGAATGTCCACGAAGGGCCCATGGGCATCGGAACTCGTGTTCAGTACACCGAGGTCCCCATTGCTGCCGGAAACGTTATCTCAGATGGTTCGTACGCCTCTTGATACTTGAAGACATAGGTCACTAACTAGCATCATAGAGCCTGGGTACTACGAAGACGGCAAGTTCGGCATTCGCATCGAGAGTGAGTTTCCATCATTTAAATGTGATTTTCCTTTGCTAAATTTGCTCCCTAGATGTTGTGATGGCCCGTGAAGTCAACACTCCTCAAAAGTTCGGCGACAAGCAATGGCTGGGCTTTGAACATGTTACTATGACCCCTATTGGCCGCAACCTCATTGAGCCATCACTGCTCAGTGATGATGAAATCAAATGGGTCAATAACTACCACGCAGAAATCTGGGACAAGACCCACCATTTCTTCAACGCGGATGAATTGACCCAAAAGTGGCTCGAAAAAGAGACCAAGCCAATTTCCAAGTAAAGCAGGCGCTGGGTTGGATGAACATTTATAATTCTCATATACTCACACGAGACTTGCAATTTGTCATCATATAGAGAAGAATGAATATTACACTTGATGAGATCTCATTCTTGCTGAAAATGAAAAAGTCAACGGGGCAAACGACTCGTCATCCATTGATTATGTTCCTTGGCGGAGTCCTCTGCACTCGTATCTTGTTTAGACCAAGACTTGTTACCAGGTGTGTAAATGCTAGCCTTGGACAGTAAAATAACCATAGATATCCTTGTGTTGAACGCCACTTGTTCTCGCCATTGTCTTCGCATTGTTTCAGGCACAGTATACATAGAATGCGGGCCGAAGCTCATGTGGAGCCCGAGACTTCGACCTCTCCATCCCGCCCGTCGACTACCCATTGCCCACCCCACGCACCATTCCTCGATTGTCCTCGCCGGCATCCCTAATCGCACGGCCAAGAATGGTTGCGGCCTTTACCGACACATCAACGCGCGCCAGCCAAAGTATTTGAAAACGAGACATTTTCCCAGCCCGCACTGCGGCCCCACGCCCACCCCTTGTCGCAGGCCGCCACGTTCCCCACAACATCAACACCGCAAAGCACGAATATACCATAATTGGGCATGAGTGGCAGAAGTGGCTACGGCAATGGATACGGGTACTCCGACTCCAGCCGGTACGACAATGGTGATGGCAGGTACGGCAGCAGTGACAGCCTCGGAGTGAGCGGATACGGCGGTCGAAGCGGCGGTAGTGCTGGACGTCGGCCTGGTGGTTACGGTGGCTTCTATCCTGAGTCGTCGCAGCAGCCTTCACTTTCCCCATCGCCAGGTCATTCACCAGCCCCGTCGCCGGAGAGGAGGCGCGAGCGTCCAGACCGCGATCCGCAGTACCAGTCCGCCCAACCTTCGCCTCAGCCTCCTCCACAATCTTCTTCCCGACCCCGGCCTCGACCACCGCCGCAGAATCCAGAGGCCGATAGACGGTATCAAGCACCAAGGAACGACAGACCTCCCCCGAGTGCCCAGCGATATGCGGAGAATCGCAGGCCCGAGAGGAATCCGCCGTCGGATACAAGCGCGATGGTTAACACGGTAGATGATTCAGGAGAGAAGATGTCTGTGGAGGGTAAGTCTACTATTTGGACATGCTACACGGTCTGCTCTAATCGATCTTTTTCGTCATTGCAGAAGTTCTTCAATACATCCAGCGCGACTGGGATTTCATGACCGATGCGGAGTGTATACCTGTCAATGTTGCTTTGAATCTGATGGATACGAGCACATTGGGTAAAGCTGATCGAGAGCCCGAGTTTCTGCGCATGTATAGTCAGATTCAAAGGACGCTCAAATCGATCGTGAACGGTACGCCTTCTCCTCATTTTAACAAAGAATAGCACTAATTATTTGAATCATCAGAACACCACCAAGGATTCAACAGTTCCATTGGTACATACCACAAAATTCAGGGCAACATCTCGAGCTCTCAAGGTCGCGTTCGTAACTTGAGGAATTCTTTGGATGACGCCAAGGCTGGTTTATTGTCAACAAAGCCTGAATTGAAAGGACTCGCGACCTCGTCTCAGAATTACGATGATATTCTTCAGCTTTTCGCCCAGATTGAAGAGATTCAGTCTCTTCCCGAGAAGCTCGAGTCTCTCATCTCCGATAAGCGTTTCCTCGCGGCAGTTGAAGTCCTTCATACCGGTCTCCGATTGCTCCGACGTTCTGAGCTTGAAGAAATCGGCGCATTGGCTGATATTCGAGCATACTTCAGCAACCAAGAAACTTCCCTTACTGATATCCTGGTCGAAGAATTGCATGATCACCTTTACTTGAAATCACCCTACTGCTCAGACCGCTGGAAGGCCCCTGTCGCAGAAGGAGAGGTGCATACGACTAGCTGGACAGGCAACCGTTCATGGGAGCGCCCTGTGTACAGCTTCCTTGCTAAATTTGATCCAACAATACCGATGGTTGAAGATGCCTCTCGAAACCCAGAGGCTGACACGTTCTCTTACATTCAGCTCTTGATAGAGTCGCTTAGCAAGATGGGCCGCTTGGACGTAGCTGTTGATCGGATTGAGCAGCGCTTGCCCGTGGAGCTTTTCGCAGTAGTCGACAAGACAAATGCCGAGGTCGATGCTCGATACCCCACACCAAGTCGCACTTACTCTTCGCATGAAAACCAGCCCAGATCTCAATTGCCAACTGAGAATATCGAACAACGGGGCCATGTACTCTCTGAGTTCCTCTGGGCTTTGTATGCCAAGTTTGAGTCTATTGCAGAGAGCCATCGTGTTGTACATGATGTGGTTGCTGGAATAGTAGACCGTGAAGGACTTGCGAACCGCGATACCCTTGCCGATGGGTTTAAGGAGTTGTGGAAGCTCCTGCAGAGTGAGATTCGGTCTTTGCTGCATGACTATCTCGCAACTGATGGGGTTTCATCCTTCAAATCGCGTGGTGAGGAGACTGAGACTCGACGAAATGTCCACCCCAGTAATCGGGACAAGAACAAGGTAAGAATTGCCTTTGAATTGATATTATTGATCTGGCGATAACCAAACATCTATAGAAAATGTTCAAGCTTTCCGATTTCGATAAAAACTCCGAGATGAAGGCAGAGCAGGACGAGCTCGATGAAATTCTCAAATCATCTGTTCCCGGTCTTGTGTCTAAGTCAAGGTCAAAGACTACAACAAACGATGCTTCAGCCACCACCAAGGGCAACTCGGGTACTGGCCACAAGATTCTCCTTGAGCCCAGTGTGTTTAACATGAGGCTCCTTCTCCCGCCATCTCTATCCTTCATTCAGCGCCTTAAGGATATTGTGCCAGTTGACTCGGATCTGTCGATGAGCACTTTGACTTCATTCCTTGATGATTTCATGGTGAACGTATTCCTTCCCCAGCTGGACGAGACTGTGACCGATTTGTGCACATTGAGTTTTATCGCAGCGGACGCTTTTACAGAGGACCCTCAATGGTCTCAAGTCTCACCAAGGCCTATCTTCCGGGGTACGGTGAGGTTCATGACGATTGTTCGAGAGTTCAGCAAGATGCTCTCTAGTATTCCACATGACCAAGCCTTTACACAGCTCTTAATTGATCAGGTTGTCACATACTATGATAAATGCTGTGGCTGGTATAAGGGTAAGTCTTGCCACAGGCCCCATTGATGGCAAGATCTAATTTTGTCTAGCTATGGTCACGAAGGTATCCGCGCGCAATCATGGCGGTGCAGTACGATTAAAAGCTGCCGCTTCTTTTGCTGAATCCGGAGATATCCACGGTGTTGTCGATGAGCTGTGGATAGGAGGTGCCGGGGAAAAGAAACAGACCCTGATTGATACAGTAGGTGGTATGGACGATTTGATTACTAGTTCGGGGCTAATGTGTCTACTAGGAAATCGACCTTCTCCTGAAGAAAACAACCGCCGTGCCTTTGGAGCCCTATGATATTATCTCTGACCCCAAGACCGTCGTCGCTCTATCGCTTCTATACAACAGCATGGTATGTCACTCCATAGATATAGGTCAGTCTAAGGCATTCACTGACTTCAATTTAGCAATGGCTTGGAAGCCATCTCACTAAGATCCGACTCGTCATTGATCCAGCAACAGAAGACAGTAGTTCAAGTATAGCATCAAATGGCCGTCCATCACGAAGATGGACGCTATTTGGAGCCGTGAAACCCAAACGGGACAGCTTGAATGCCCCGGTCTATCTCCCACTCAACAATGAGACGGCTGTGGCATTTGATAAGACTGTTCAGTCTCTCCACAGTCTTGGTTCCAATGCCCTCCTCACAATGCACGTAGATATTCGCTGCGGAATTATTCACATGCTTACGAGGACAATGTCCGGCCCCAATGCACCCATCAACCGCAACTCGGAGCCCACTACCCCAGTGCCGAGCACAACAGACAACTGGTGGCATATCATCATGAACCAGCCAACTGCTGCATCCCCCAGCATCCTTGAGCTCAACAACGATCTAATCGCCTTCGACACCAACATCTCCACGTACCTAGGCCCCGCCGAATGCTGGTTCATCACATCCGGCCTGGCCCGAGTAATCGATCGTGTCTTCGTCGCCTCAACAAACTTCATCGGCGCAATGAACGAAAACGGAGCCTTACGCCTCCAACTCGACGTCCTCGTTCTCCAACAAAACCTGAAGAACATCATCATCGACCCAACCGCAGACCCCGCCACCCAGGAAGTAGTAGCATTGCCCCGCAGTGCCAAGTTCCTGGACTGGTTCCTCGAAGGCGCAGAAAAGGCCCTAGACTACGCGAAGGAAGAGAAGGAGGCATTCGCGGCGCAAGGCGAGAAGGCCTTAGCCGCAGGCAACGGCGAGCCGTTCACATACGAGGAGTTACGTGTTCTGGTAGATCTATGCTTCTCGGAGATCCTGCGTGGACCTCGCGGTGCGGAGAATCGGGAAGACTTCATGTCTGCTAAGAAGGCTAGCGCGGATGCTCTTTTGAGGCTGAATGAGGTTATGTGGGATGCTCAATAGATTAGCTCGTGCGTGACTATGAGTCATATAACCTGGAATTTTGGAACTTAGCCTTTAGAATCAAGGTTTTACGAAAGCCATTTTCTGCTGAAAAGCCGCGCTTAAATTCAAGTTTACTATTTAGTTGTACGTGAGTAAGGCTTACAAGTGAATTTAGACTGGAGGCGCCATTGAACTTTTACCGCTCGTGAGAGTTCAGCGGCGCGCTAGATTACGAATAGATTTGGAACAACATGTAGTGACATTTTGATTAATTTGTTTCTTTTTTGAAGAAAATGTATATGGGAATTGTAATGACGATTTCTAGTTAAGCGAGTAAGTATGAACTTTACAAATGAAACAAATGAATGACTTGATCGGAGTACAAAAGACCAGCTTTATTACCCACCATGGTGGCATTATAAAGATACTGTAGACCTATTTTTAACGCTTAGACTGATCCTTAGGATCAGCAGGCCTAATACGAACAGGTCGACCTCTACCCGCCCTTTGAGCTGGAGATCTAGCACTAGAGCTAGAGTCGGGAGTAGCTGCTGAAGCAGAAGGCCTAGTGCTACTAGTATCAATAGGCCTAATACTAACAGGTCGGCCTCTACCCGCACCTTGAGCCGGAGATCTAGCACTAGTGTCAAGACTAGCTGCTGAAGCAGGAGACCTGGTGCTGTTACTAGTGGGAACACGATTCGTATTGCTAGTGTTCGTACCAAGTGCAGAAGCAGCAATAGAATCAACAGCACCAACAACAGAACCGAAAATACCACCACCAGATGTAGATTCGGTAGAATCTTTAGCCCCAGAAGGAGCAGAAGGGCGAGGAGCATTCGCTTTAGTTGCGGGGGTAACAGCAACACTAGCAGCACCGGCAACAGCCGCGCCGGCAATACCGGCAACACCAGGCTTAGGCCTCATGGCAATTTTAGCTCCAGAAGCAAGCGTGGAAGCAGCAGCAGACCTAACGGTAGAGGCTTTGGGTCCAGTGGGTCTGCCAGTTGGTCTGCCAGTAGGAGGAGCAGACCCAGGCCCACGATTAGACGGATGAGGGGGTCGGTTACCTAGGGCAGAAGAAAGAGCAGCAAGAGGAGCAGCGATATGAGTAACATTATCATGAGCACTATGAGAGGTGGCAGCATCTGACTTAGATCTATTCTCTGCAAAGGTTTTAGCTCCAGCGAGGAGTTCGTTTCCAGTGAAAGGTATAGACCCAGTAGAAGGTCTTGCTCCAGCAGAAGGCGTGGCAGGGTGATTAGACGAAGATCCATGAGGTCTAGAAGTAGATGAAGATCTAAAAGACCTAGGGTTTCGGATAGGGGGAGGCATATGTCTAGGAGTAAAGGAAGGCCCAGATTTAGGAGCACCTGAGGAAAGTACATATCCAGGACCAGAGGAAGATACGGATCCACTCCGAGATGAAGTAGAAGGAGTTTGTTGACCTGAAGTAGAAGAAAGAGTTTGTTGACCTGATGTAGGAGTTTGCTGACCTGAAGCAGGGGATTGTTGACCTGAAGCAGGAGAAGTAGCAGCAGCAGTCACAACACCAGCAGTAGCAGCAGCCGCCGCAGCGGGATCAGGAGGAGTGATATCAGGACCAGTAGCACTTGCAGTAGCAGCACGAGCGGGGAAATAGAAATCAGGACCATTATCAGCAGCAGGAGCAGCAGGAGTAGAGGAAGCGCCAGCAGGAAAATTAATACCAGTAAACCCAGACGTTGAAGAAGCGCCAGTAGAGCTATTACCGGCAGTACTGACAGTAGTAGCAGGAGGCCTGGATCCAGAAGAAGATTCTGCTGCAGAATCACGATTCACACGCTCAATGTCAAAGCGCATGCATCTACCCATATCAGCCGTCTTATAAAGATTGATACTCGCAATACGGTGCGTGCCTGCAGGATAAGCTGCTAGGACCATGTATGCTGCGACGCGCCCAAGGCGCGTCCCCAAGAGCGCTAAATAATTAGGGTCGTCATACTCGAAAGTTAATAATTGTTTGGCAGGGAAGTCCGAATCCTCGGGGAAAATATCGTTAAGGAGATTGGTAGTGTGGGTGTTTGCTATAGATTCGAAGAAGATATACTTTAAGTTGTCTAAGGTTCCATAAGTATGCTCGTAGATAGACAAGCCGATATTGGAAATGTATGGAGCCACAACTTGAGAAACCCCGTCTCGTCGGAAGATATTTCTCATACTAATAACACCTGGGGCCGTAGTTCCAATCCATTCAAGGATTCTGCCTCCTCTATTGGTAATGTGTAGCTGCCAATTAGTGTAGTCATCGCGTTGTCTTGGGAATTCTTCCTGTGATGGGAGGACCAAACTCTCTTCGATCACTCTGAGGGTTATTTCTAACGGGGCGGTCCTGAGATTCATCTCCTCGAGCTGGCCGAATGCTAATTGTAAAGAGTAATGGGGGATGTTATGAGCTACCAGGCCGTCGATTTGTTGAGCGAGGTGAAGTCCTCTGGCTCGGAGTTCATTGGCGCTGCGAGGGCGGTCTCTGAATGAGTCAAATCTACGATTAGAACGAGCCATTGTAGTAGTGATGTTGATTCTGGGAAAGTGTGTTTAGATATGCGTTTAAGTATAATGTTAATGTTGGAAGCTGTTATGCTTGTTTGATGTGATTGATGATAAAACTATAACCGACGGATGATGCCTCATATTTATACTCGGAGCCGGATATAGTCAGAGAAAGTCATTGCCTAGCGGCAGTAAGCAGATGAAGAGTGTGATTATAAAGGCATTCACCAGATGAGACAATGATAGCTATGCATGCTTGACAAATTAAGCGTGCTGAACATAGAGTTAGCATTGAGAGCCTTCAAATGTTTTCATTGTTTATCGACTCAAAGCTCGAAGTCAATGCGCTTGTACTTACCTAGGCTAAGCTTTTTACGAAGAGATACAATGCCAAAGGGCCTACAAATGAAGGAGATTCCATGCAATGAAAGCAATATCAGTTGAATAATTTCAAGACTTCCATTAGACCGACAGCTCCATGGCGTCCATAAACCCATACCATCCGTAGATTCGCCGACCCATCCGATAATGATTAAAAAAAAGGAACAATAAAAATAGGGGAGAATATCGATAAGCATAGAAACACGCATCCACCGATAAACCAGACCAATTGGTACCCGAGCAAAGGATATCACGCCAGTGCGATTTGCAAACTTCCACGGGTGAGTAGATAGTTGACAGGATAGACAACAGAGGTCTTCGCCCGGAGTTGTGCCGGGTAAGCGTGTATGAGATCGAGGTTTATCAAGAAAGTAAGCCAAACAATTCGGCCAGAGAGAAAACAAGGCAAAGTGAGGGTATGTTCAGAATCCTAGCCACAGCAGCCGAGACGGTCGTAGCACATGCGAGAGAAAAGACAAACAGAGAAACGGGAACGCGAATATTGTCCAAGCTGATGATAACACTTAGTCGAGCTTAGGGCCAGCTTCTAGCTCTTTGGCCTCTTCATAGTCATCAAATTCAAGACCGTTGTCACGGCAGCGCTGAAGCCACTTGAGCCCAATAGCAGTGCGACGGTCCAGCTCGGCCTTCAACTTCGTGTTCGACGAGCTGATCTCATTGATCGCATGGTCTGTGGTGAGACTGTGGCTTTCAAACTGTTGCTCGGTGCGTTTCTTGTCCTCTTGAAGCTGGCAGATATATTCGAGGGCACGCTGGAGGATAGCACCCTTGTTCTTGTCACAATTTGGCACTAATCGTGCAATTTGATTAATCCCTTCATTGATAGCTTCACGGCGTCTTCGTTCAACTAGTCGATTTATTAGTATTGAGGAAGGAGGGAACAGTGACACGAGTGGACATACCTTCTTTGTGGTTGTTCTTACGGATCTGGTGCCATTCAGGGGATCCGACAGTGGGCTTCTGGCTCATGCTTTGAGCCTCACGCGCAGCATATACAGCAGCGGCAGTAGAGTTGTGGTTGTGGCCGCCCAAAGGCTGGCCCATATCATCACCAAAGCTTAGTCCTGACGCGAGGTTGTTGGCGTCAAAGGAAGGATCCGGTGGGGGCGGGTACTTGTGTTGAGGTTGTGCGGCCAGCGCAGCTTTGGCAGTCATAGTGTTATCGTCGGACATGCCATTCTGGTGACCGACATGCTGTAAGATCTGCTGGTCAATGTTGAGTTCGGCACCCGTGTTGGGCAGGCCGTGGTCGTAGTTGGCCAGGCTATGGCCGAAGTTGGACTGGGGGTCTCCCATGCTGCCGTGGCTGCCGTGAGACGAGCGGTTCAGACGCTGGGGGTCGTGACCAAGATCCTCGGAGCCTTCACGCTTGCGCTTGTGAGCATTGGCGTCTGGGCTGTTCATAGAGGGGTCAGACATGAAGGGCGTTGGTCAGTCCTATTGGAGGTTGGTAAAATGGTTAGTCATCGGAAAATGAGGGGAAGCCAGCGAAGCAGGCAAGGGTGGCTTTTTGTTAAAGGGAAGGGGGTGTCAGTGAATTCGTCAGTGGAGTTCATTTGATATTTATCCCGCGCAGAAGGTGTCATTGTCTTTGGGCACTTCATTCAGTGTAAACAGACGACAAAACGCGTGACGGCGACGCGCCCGCAGAGATCCGAGGGCTGCCTGGCGCCAGCGGCGATTCAGACAGGATTTTTCGCCCTGAATCTCCTTGGGGTAGCGACCGCATCACGACACGACTGGAGTCTACATGATTGTTGACTCAATCGCAGGCATCCTCCAGGCATCTTTCGGGTCGCTTCGCGCCTCGTCATAGCCAGGAGAAGGCATCAGAGGCGCGTTATGACAGCGACCGACGAGCGGCGACGAGGAGGATGAAGGGAGTCAGACTTCTCCAAGAGTGCTCATTGCA
The DNA here is from genome assembly GCA_026745395.1 of Tympanopsis confertula. NCBI lineage: Eukaryota > Fungi > Ascomycota > Sordariomycetes > Coronophorales > Scortechiniaceae > Tympanopsis > Tympanopsis confertula. The sequence continues at coordinate 41,297 of JAOYNU010000009.1, read as the reverse complement.
ACTCGCGATGGGGGAGTGAAAGGCATGGGCAGCAAAGCAGAAGGGAACCGGGAGGCTTGTTACCTTGGATGATCCTCTTTATCACCTGACAGCAAGTCACCTGCCACGGACAATAACAAGAAGTCACGTTGTCGCGATAGTAGGTGCAACAGAAATAACCCCCAAACGTTGGGAAAATGGCACAGAAAAAAGTCCACGCCAGGTTTTTGCGCGACGATGATCGAGACAAGAAACAAGATCACTGGAATCTCACGAACAAGGGAGGGCGTCTTTTAGGGGAGATTCGCCGAGTCGAGAGGAACTCACGTGGAAGCGTTAACTGAGAGGATGGCGCGGATTCCGGCGGTGCGGCAGAGACCAGACGCGCATATTGTCACCTGACCCGGCACTTCAACGGCGCGGCTGGGTCCGTGGATGTACCTTCCCCTACATTTAGGCTACTCGGGGTACTTTCTATAATCTACTTCTACACTCTCTCGCAGACCCTCCACCTCGTCATGTGTGCCTATCCCGTGCCCCTCCCTCGCACACTCTGTTGACCCGCACTCTGATTGGCTCGCCAGCCACTCATCACGTGTGGGACCGTGCACAGGCCATGTCCGAAAGCGGCAAGAGCGCCATTGGTTGCTTCCATATTTGGCGCGAGGCTGCTTCACAGTATATCAACGCCTACTTCTGCTGAGCGATAAGGGCTTCCAACGCCTCTTTTCCGCCTTCTCCCAGCAATGCGGAGTCAATCTTTGGGCGATCGTCGCTAGTGAACCATCACATGGCCCTCTCCCTCAGCCATCAGGGTTGCACCGATAGCTTGGATTGTAGGGCCTAGCCCGTGAAGGATCGACCGGTCATCAGACCCGGGAAGCGTGAGCAAATGTTCTGCAGGATAAGTCGATCTCCCATGCGATCCAAGGCGGATCGACGCGCTGATATCAGTGCTGCACGATGATCCTCTCCGTATCGAATTAATATTGGAAAGCGTTTATGGTGGCTATCATAATTGTATTGTTCTAACTGCAATATCGTCCAATGTGTCCAGCTCGAGCCACTCCACCCGGGTTCTCGTATCTACCATGACTCCGTACAAAAGGCAACCCTGGGCGTTCGCCCTAAGCAGACCGTGCAGGCGCTATCAACTAGTCATAGGCAACCATCCAAGACAACCCGGGAAGATGACGCAGCTCTGAAGAGCAGTCTCGCGTGTCTCTATATTCCAAATACCATAGTTGGTTGAGCCGTAGTATCCGCAAAGCACACCCCCTCCTCTGCAATCCCAAGCTGGTCCCAGACGGGGATCCGAACTTCCATCTCCGATGACCCATCTTGCTGGCTGATTGCGAGTACTGTGCTAGTCCCCGCATACAGCACGGGCGCCTTCTCTGGATCTGTGGGGGGATCAATGCCCGTTCGATTCGCAAAAACCACTACCACCTGCCTCTCGCCACTTGCACTGCCATCCAGATTCTGCACATGCTGCATCTCTCTCTTGAGTAGCGGGGCGAGCCGATTCAGCCAGTAGTTGAAGGCATCCATATCTGATCTACCTTTGAGCGCCTCGTATGTATCCCGATCAAACATGCTGACCCATGCCATCGAGAGAATCACCAGCTGCGATTTTGAATCCATCACTCTTGTCGCGAACTCGAAGTCTGTAAATGGAGCCTCGAACTTGTACGGATTAATATCCATACAAATACCAAATGAAGTTGAGACATTCTCTCCACCTTCATTTCGTTCCGGGAACGAAAGTTCCTTAAACCCCCTCTCTACATTCCCTTCATGCGCCCAGGTGTCGTCTGTGAAAAACAGGAAGCATTTCCGGTAGTTGTGGATCACCTCGCCCTGCTCGTCCACCACAATAAGCGAGTTGTAGTACTTCACACCCTCCGAATCGGGACGCTCCTCGATCTCGGGGTACCCAACACAAACTTTACACCGTAGACGCTTGGCTGTGTTCTGTGCCCAGATAGCGCTGCGGCCGGTACCCGCAGGCTCCAAGTGAGGTTTAATTGCCTCCAAAGAGGGGAAGTTATAGCCTATAAGCTAAAGTTAGCATGCCATACATGCATAAATTCGGCTCCACAGTCTCCAGTGGGCGGAGTGATCTGAGCACATCAAATGCTGGAAGTAACCCCTCGTCATCTGGATCGGATAGCAGCATACCTGTAAACGCAAGCTCGGGCAGAACCAGCAACTCAGGTTTCAAATTCTCGATACCGGGAGAATTATGAGACCGAACTAGGCTGGAGGCCGTAGCTTTATTTAAAATTTCATCTGCGCGCTGTACATTGCCATCAAAGTCTCCCAGCTTCGGGTCGAATTGCAACGTCGCGATCCTCATGTCCGATCGCGGGGAAGTGGAAAAGGGTCTTGTGCGGGGAAGGCGAGAGTGGACGCGAGCAGGGACGGGGCAACTTGTAATAAATGTCCTTGCGGTTGGGATGAGCCTGAATGCCATTCAAAGAGTGCTTCTCTTTCATGGCCGGACAGGGATTCTGCGCTGCAAACCCCTTAAGTATCTCTTCCCGAACCGAGTTTAGTGGATACATCATCACACATTAGGTTCCCACTGCCGTCATATCAGCCTCCCATCCACTGTGTATAGTTTGCATGAGATGCGACGTAGTTGCGATCTCTGTTTATTTTATCAAAGAATTGAAATAAATTTATTATATAGCGCCCTCGAGATGAACCACGAAACGTATGATGCGTGAAAATTTGATACCGTCGAAGGCGGTGCGGTGCAGCTTGCTCAGCTTTATAATCGCCCCCAACATTAACACGCATTGTGGCGGTAACGTCAAGTTCATGCATCTTCAAGACCACAGTTGTATGCTACGCATGAGCGTAGATGGCTTTATAAACTGAGCCCCGGATTTCGTTTCTTCGTGGCATGTTCAACGACATCAAGGGCCACAGACGTGGAGGTAATAAAAAGAAAGTAGAGAAATGAGAATCACTTTGATTGAGAGAAGATTCGCATAGTGTATTCGTGGTTCCTGAAATCGGAAAACAAAACTAGAACAAGGGTATTCTACAACGACGTGGAACACCAAGCAATGTGCAAATATGATGGAGCCACGCCTGAGTTTTCGTCCATAAACAGTAAACGCCATTCGCACAATGCAAAACGATCATATCTTGAGTTGAATATTCATAGAGATAAGATTCCCATCTACAGGAAAGAAGACCCGCACGTTGGGTCTATCGACTGCGCCGAAACAAGCTCTCTCGCTTTTCTTTGTTCGATGCTGTGAAATCAAGCGGCTTGTACGCCAATCCATGCCCGCCAGTCGAGCGAATGCGTTGCTCGGTGCGAGACATGGTTCTGCCTAAACCAAGCGGGGTATCAGGGGCAAATGCAACCTTATATCCATGATGCGGACCAACAGGAGGCGACGCACTCTTAGCGTATGGTGTAAAAGCAGAAAATGTGCTATTCGGACTGTAAGAGTATCGGCGCGGGTCGGAGGCATCCACAGGGTCGAATATTTTAGGACCCGTTCGAAGTTGCTCGGCTGCAATTCGGGCTGCTGAGAAGAGTAGCTCGTCCTCGTCGATTTGTCGTTGGCGGGCTGTCTTGGCTTCCTCTTCTGCCTTGAGCTCAGCCTCTGTCGGTGGCTTGCGATCCGTCAAGGCCTTAACACGATCGAGGATCGGCAGAGTTGGAATGCCCTTCATCAAGGATTTGGCTAGAGAGTATTTGGGTGGTGTGGGTGGATCGGCCAGGTCGGATACCTTTAGAAGTTTCGTGTTGGACTCATCAGGTTGCTCATCCCGGACCCTCTTTCGGTTGTTCTCCTTTTCAATTCTTTGTCTTTCTGCGTCCTGCTTCTCCTTCTCCTCCTCGGCCCTCTGCTGCTTCTCCCGTGCTTGTCTTTCTGCTACACGACGAAGAAGACTCTTCCAGGCAGCTCTCCTTTCCTCCTCAGTTTCATACTCTGAGCTACGTTAGCATGGGGACAAAATTGTTCGGATGGCAGAATGAACGTACCTGTGGGACCATCCTCAAACTTCCTCTTGATGCTAGACTTCGAGAGATCCGTTGAGGAGACTGAAGAGCCCAGTGAGTGAGTTGATTGGCCTAGCTGCGTCTGTGCTGTTCCAAGCCCAGCAGGCGAAAGAGCTGGACTTGGGCCTTGAGAGCTGACATGTTCGGAAGATTTGACATCAGGTTTAGGCGCGGGCTTTGGTGTTGGCGGCGCAGAGAAGGGCGACTGAATTGGCGGTGTTGGTTGCGTTTCTTGTGGCGTCGCCTGCGTCTCTGAAGTCTTCGAGTTGTTGAAGAGCGAGTTTGCTGGTGGAGACGAGGCAGCACCCAGCGAGCTTGTGGGAGCGGACGCAAATAGATTTGGTGCCGATTGAGATTTATCAAGGCTCTGCACTGGCTTTGCGGGAAATAACGGCGATGGATCGGACTTCTCAGAGCTGACAGCCGGAGCCGTGGGGAATTTGAAGGGGGAAGCAGGGGAATCCGAGGGGGTAGAATTTTGAAAGATTGAAAATGTGCTTGGTTTCGAGACAGGAGGTTCAGTGACGCCGCTACTCTTCGTAGCCGCCGAAGGGAATAGGGAGTTTCCACTTGCAAATAGAGGATTTGAGGCACCGGGAGTGGAGGCAGGTTGCTGGGAGCCAGTATTATCTGCTTCTTGCGGTTTTGGTGACGCAAACGACGACAATGAAGCAGCGAATGGATTGGGCTTTGAACTAGGTGGTGCAGCCTCTGTAGTGGATAGGCCGGATTTCATGAAAGGTTGTGATGGCGTGAAAAAAGAGGGTAAAGGTTGTTGAGGCTTTGGTTGATCGGACACCGATGTGCCAGACCAAGAAGGTTTCGGGGAGAAAAGAGACGATGATGGACCGGATGAATCCGATGCTGCTGAATCATCTGGACCAAATAGGTTCTGAGTGGGCTCAGGTCCCTTTGTAGCATTGTCTGGCGCTTTCTTCGCGGGATTAGAGAAAGGATTAGGCGCTGATGAAGCCACCTCAGCCCCATTGTTGGTATCGGCGGAAGGCGAAGAGAATAAATTAGATGGCGTCGGTTTGGCCCCGTTATCGCTGCCCGTATCGCTGGGTTTAGAGAACATAGATGCGAACGGATTGGAAGCTTGTGGTGGCTGGAAGGGATTCGATGGCTGAGGCGGCGCTCCAAAGGGATTTGGCGGTTGGGAAGATGCGGATGGATTGACGAGCCCACTGTTTGCTGACGGGGCTGTGGACGGCGGAGGAAAGATGGCACTCGAAGACTCAGCGTCACTTAGAGTGGAAGGGTTAATCTCAACTATAGGCGCGGGAATGGAGTTATTCGCATCGCTGACAAAAAGAGAGTCAGGCTCGCCTGACATGACCGGCGATGACTGCTGCATACGTTCAGGCAAGCTAGACTGGTCAATCATGCCCAGCACGGCTGCCTCTCGGACGTCCATCCCAAGGATGACTGCAACAAGGGTTCTTCCAGTTCGCTTTGACTCAACGTAGGTCTCAGAAAACGAGTGGTCTGATGACGGTGAAAACCCTAGGACGAATGTAAGTATGTCGCGCAAGACGAGTAATTATACCGATGCTCACCAATGGAATCTACCGGGCGAGTACCCCAGTTGAGATATAGCTGGCCTTCGGCATTTTCAGACAACTGAAGATCATTCTCCTCACAGAATTGAAGCGTTTGGTCGTCGTCATCGAAACGCAGCACTTGAGTGAGTTGATCGACCGTCCACTCATCATTCTTGTGTTGCTGTGATGCTGGCGAACGACAGTAGCCTTTCCAAATTGCCCGAACCGCGGTTTGCCTCACATAGCTGAAGTAGATCTCAGCTACACATGCCATCAGGTAGGAGACGTTGGGCGAGTCAACTATATTAAAGAAGCGAGCATAGAAGCCCTGTGCAATGGCATTAGGCCGTCGTGCATCGAGAGTTCCTTGATATTCCCAGGTGTTGCAAGCTGCGGCATACAGCTCCAATGCTACCTTCACCCGGCCTGAATTCAGTAGCCAGGCTGGCCATTTCTGAACTCGCGCTTCGAGGTCAGGGCGTTGATCGTGGATTGAGAAAATAATGTAGTAGGCGCGAAATTCGTCCTCGTTCGGGAATCGGATTCGTTCGCGGTTGTCGTCATAGTAGTACATAAGAGAGAGCATGGTGTTATTAAGCTGTTCCCGCTCTTGGTGTCTGTCGAACTGCTCTTCATTTGCCGGACTGGACAGAAGATGTAACGAGACAATATGGAATCGAGCGATTCGTTCCAAACAAAGAACGGCAGTCTTTACGTCGGACTCTTGAGTAACTTGCTGTACCGAGAAGTCATTGCGAACGGAACGGGTCCGGTCCCAAACGAACTTGTGAATTATTCCAAGAGGCTCGTTTCCACCAATGATCGACCGAATCAAGTAATTCGTTGTCTGGAGTAGTGCTTTCGGCGTACGGATGTCGGAGGGTAATTGTTCATCATATCCTGCGGCTGATCGTCGGAAGCGCTTGAGCATTCGGGCCTCCATCGTTTCCCCGGAGTTTGTTGAGGGATCCAGGTACTGCGGCGCATAATTAGAGTTGTGACCCGGTAGGTTGACTGGAGCCATAGTGACCTACCTTCTCGCATTTATCCACCATCTTTTGCACTATACGCTCAACACGTTCAAATTCTGGACACATCTGATCGCATGTTCCCACAGGCGTTATAGCCTTGTTGAGAGAAGTGGGCTGGGTGGGATCCGCCATTTGGCCAGCTTTGATGGCTTGATGTCTTTGGTTCGCACGGTCGATTTTGAGCTACAGGTTATGAAGTCAGATAGAGTCGTTTTGTGATAGAGGCGCACTTAAAGCAATGGAAGGTCCTGACCTGGTCGTAGCGTTCTTGGTAGTTTGTCGAATTCGATCCGTTCCCAGCAGAAGCAAATGGCGTCGTCATAGGCGCAGCTGCCTTTCCTGAAGACTTGCCCTGCCATGGCTTCGCCGCGGGTTGGAGAGTGGAAGCATTTCCAAAGCCGGTGAATGGCGATTTTTGGAAAGCCGCTGGCTGTCCAAATGGCGCTGAGGGTTTGTTGTTCAATTGGGCGAAAGGCGAGTTAGTCGCTTCTGGCTGAGGCGATTCTGTTGCCGGCATGCTGGATCGTGTCGATGCTGTTCCATTTCCGCGAGCTCGAAAGGAATTTGTGCCGCGGCGTCCCCTCGTGGTTCCTCTGGCCTGGCCTCGATTGCCTGCGCCTCTAAATGGAGTCGCTGTGCCACGGAACGCTCCACGAGCGGCTGGTGTCGTAGAGGTAGTGCCTCCTCGCTGACCACGCCCTCGCGTGTTGGTAAATGGACCGGCCATCCTATCCTATCCGCTGGCAGCGGAGAAGAATGGATCGACCGCAGGCTGGTTTAGAGAGCCAGTGTACGCGAAGTTCTTTATTCGGTATTTCGAGAATAATACGGGCGCCAGCGCGGTACTGTGGACAAAGGAGAGAAAGAATCGGAAGCCTGCTTATCGAGATTGATCGCGATCGCGTAAAAATTAGCGTTAGCCCTTGTCGCAAAATAAGAGGCTGGTAGAAAGGACGAGTCTTCACGACAACGAGTGAATGAATGTGTTGTATAGGGGTGTGGTATCATGAGGAACCTTGGGATTAGAGTGCTACCTTTTCCAGTAGAGAGACGAAGCCGGCTGAAGAAAGAACTTGAGCTGAATCAACAAGGACGTGATTGACGATCTCCGTGAATCTGCAGTCGCGACCAGCTTGGGAGCTACACCCTGCGACAAGGACCCCTGGATCGATTGAATACAGAGTGAATGAGAAATTGAATCGCGGGATAGAGCACGTGAAATCCCGCTCCTTTGTCGGCTGCAGGCTTTGTCTCCCGGGCGTTGGGAGATGTTCAGAGCCGCAGACAGCTGTCGGAGAGGAAGCGGGATGGTTCTGAATTCACGCGTGAGGCAAGACGGCTCCACTCGGTAGCCGCGCGGCTCCGCGGTTGCTGCGCTAGCTCACTGGAACATTGGTATGGTCGAGAAGTACTGGAGATAGGGCCACTCCCACAATAATACAATTTATGAGATAATGGTACGTTTTTTCCCGATTGTTTTAATTAAAGGTCTTACAGTAGCATAGCTAGCTTTCATATGGAGGCACGGCGACATTTTCGACGTCCCGCGTGCCACGTTTATCAAAGCAATGCAACTACAGGCGTGGAAAAGAACAGATCGTTCAAATGTCAAACATTCATTGATCACTGGCTAATATTCTACGGGTAGATGAGCAAAAGAGTTCATGAATAAATCAATTATATCCAAAGCTGAATTCGTATCACTATTGACCAGATATTCGTTTATTGACAAAGCCCCAAGGAAAATAAAAATGAGGTCGGAAAAAAATCATGTACAGCACCATGGGAAACCAAGAGGATTAACGAAAGTCATGAAGAACAACAAATAATAGTGGCAAGGGTAAACCAAGGCCACACAGAGAATAAAAGGAGTAAAACCGGAAGATGACCAACAACAGTGCAAAAGAAACAAAAACATCCTGGGCCAAACCAAAATAAATCAAAATCTGCTCCAAAGCCAACCCATATCTGCGCGGTTCCTTTTAAGTGACACCGTCCTTTTTTTATTCACAAATAAATAACTCCTTCACAAAAGCCCACTGCGAGTGCTTCGTATGGTAGTCAGAGCCATCAATCATATAGTCGTTAAAGTGTGCAAAAAAACCAATCGCTTCTTAATCATATCAAGTGCCAGTCAACCGGGTCCAGCCCGACCATCGACTTATGCATGGTGAGGGATGGGGAGCCCGTTGGGCAATGAACCGTTGCGGAATGGGAGAGGTCTTGGGTCCATGTGAGGGTGGTGGGACATGTCGTGGAGAGAGGCCGATGGGGCCATAGGCAAGTGGTAAGACATTGGGGGAGGGACTGCGCCTGTGGCGGTATAGTCCACTGGGGCGAACATGTTCGGGCGGAAAGAGGGACCCCAGGCGTCGTAGTGACTTGGTGCTGCACTGCGAGGCTGGTCGGGGCTGGAGCTGGGGAAGGGGTTTTGTGAGTAGTCGAACACAGAGACTTCATGTGGGCTGATCATCTCCGCGCTGACGGGGGTGCTGAGCATTGTTTGGGAGAAAGAGTCGGGGTATTGAGTAGGCGAAGTGTAGTATGGACGGTCCTGTCGGTTGTCGAATGATAGACCATCTGACATAGAGAAGCTACCAGGAAGGGAGCGAGCATTTGACATAGGAAGAGGTTCCATTGGTGTTGTCAAAGGAGCAGTGACTTGCTCAACAGAGGAGGTTGGTGTGAGAATTCCATCTTCAAGGTGGTCTGATGCGCCGTGGGCGGCGAGGTCGTTTGTCTCCTCGTCTTCATCGCTCTTGGGACTAGGTCCTCGGTTCATGACATAGCAGACCATGTTTGCATCTGGAATAAAATTAGTATCAATGTAGTTAAAAAAGAATAGACATTAACATACCAACTTCGCCGCGCTCAAATCGCTCCTCCATCTTTCGCACTCGCAGAATTTCGTAGATGATGTCGACGTGGGAAGGGTGCTTCAAGCTTCGCTTAGTATCTCCAGCGACTTCCTTAAGCTTATCGGCAGTGATTCCATGTGGGCCAAGGTTGCGGATAATGTGGATCAAAAGATCGATGCGGTCTGAAGAGATAATTAGCAACGAAGTAGAGAGCAAAGATCCAGAACGACTTACACTCTTTTCTTAAATGATCAGGCTCCTTGTGCATGACATCTTTGGGCCACCACTCAGGCTTGGTCATTTCAGGATCTCCAGTTGTTCCAGGAGCAGATCCAGGTGGTGGCTTGCCACCGTTGTATGGGTGTCGAACTTGCTTGCGAGGCTCAATGAACTTGATGAAGGCCTTGGCGACCATACGGCAGTTGAGTTGCTGGAAGTGCTTCAGAGCACCTTGGTAGTATGCAGAAACCTTGGCGAAGTCGCCAACTCGGAGAGGGACCATCTCAGTAGATCCGTTGGGGGAGAAGTCATCGTTGTCAGAAGGCTCTTCTTCGATACGAGACTCGATAGTGGTGTCGGCGTTACCTCGACGGCGACGAACCCGGCGTGGGGAGGCTTCCACAACACCTGTTGCTTGTTAGTCAAGTCTTTCTTCAGAATGCGTGTGAATACATACGTCGAGGAGCTGATGGCTGATATCCAATTCGCTCGCCGAGAATCTCCAAGAAGTTCTGGCGCACATCGGGGGTGAAGACAGTGGCGTTCTGCTCATTGAGTGAAGGAGACTCTTCAACCTTCAATTTTCCATCGTGGTCGAGGTAGATCATGGCATAGTGGGCGTATGGAAGACGGAAAGAACGAGAAGGGTTCATCATGGGCTATTGGGAGACATATTAGAAATGCCTTCCTCCCATTGTAAAGGCTGGGGAACTTACAGGAGGAGCATCCCAGGTAGGAGGTCCTTCAAGCACTGAAGCAGAGCGCTTCATAGCACCGCTGGAGGTGCTTGGCTTGCTGTAGACCATTGTGAAGAAGAGTATAGGTTGAGAGGCGGGTTTGATATAGAGATGCTTCTGGGATCGAAGAATCCCAGGAGCACACAAGAGGCGTTTCTTGACTTCGAAAGATCTTTCAAAGTATAGATCTTAGGGCTTCCTCTTGCTGATTGTCCAGATTTACCCGAGAAGGAATAGAGCCTTCTTATAGGAAAATTGGATCCTTACACCGAAGGTGGGCCAGCTGAAGAGTGTGGATCTTGTGGATATCCTAGAAGATCATCAAGTTAGTCAAAATGCCCTCAATCAAAAGATCTCCGATCCGGCATTAAGCCGACAATGACAGCCGTTGGGTGCCCAACGGTGGACTCTTCCGAGTTCCCCGCTGGGTGGTTGAAGAACAACCAACGGACAGGTGCCAACGGTTCACATCAAGCTATTTGAAACGGGTCCGGTAGACGACCTTAATTCTCGTTGCTTGGGGTAGTCATAAAGTATACTTACAATATCTGGCGGGATAATGTCGATGTTGTTTGGTCTCCAATAGGTCCGAGGGAAGACTGCAGAAGCAGATCGGCTGCGGTTGTCTTCCGACGGCTTTTGAATGCTGGAACAAGGCGAACGATTCGTTTGTTTCCCGAGTTTTCAAGCGCTTGGTCGTTGAGATGGTGACACGACGGGGTTGGGCTGGTTGTATACACAATATCTTTTCTTCTGTTGGGGCCCGGATAGAACTCTGGTTCGGGGAGGGGCTGAGTGGGTCGTGATTGTGGGATGGTTATGAACGAAAACCAGTTCCTGTGATATGGGGAGAGAAGGTTGTTTAAATCAATCACTGAACCATGGAGGAGGGGGAAGAGGAGGAGGGCAGGTCTATTTCAAGTGTCGCATAGCAGCACAGTTGAGTTCCTCGATTGGGATGGCGTTAAAAAGTACCGGCATGGTCATGGATTTTTCGAATTTAGGATTTTCGAGGGGAATTTAGAAAAATCAGGATTAGAAAAAAAATAGAATTAAAAATGTGGATTTCAAATAAATAGGATTATTTTAAGATGATAGAGTAAAAAGGGTCGAAAATCGGGAAAATCCAGAAAAAATGGCGAAAAGGGAAAAAAGAAAGGGCAGGGCCAGAAAATCACGACGGTGATAAAAAGGGGAATTACGAGCATGGATGATCCTTGTAGAGCATCAGAAGCCGGGGCACCCCCGGGTGGACGAAGCAGAGTAAAAGTGGGCAAAAGGTGGGTTATGGCGCTGGGATTTGGCTTTGGCTGCAGGACACGCGCATCATGCAGACCTCCCCCATCGCATCTTGCCATCCGCGCATCTTCTCATCTTCCATATCTCCACTTTCCAACCCCATAGCATTTCCCGATTCGGTCCTGATCCCTGTCCGACTATTTGTAGATCTTGCTCCTCGGGTGTTTTTGGTGCCGCTTGTTTAGGGGATTGATTTACCCTCTGACAGTCCCCACCACCCTTCAATTAGTGTGTGCTTCGGGGCAGCTCCTCAAACCAGGATGGCGTCGATGATCGATCGCCTCACACTCTACCCTGGGTGAACCGACCCTTCCTCCCGCCGTCAATTCTGTCATCCTGTCCAGATCCACCAGGATCATTCCGAGATGTGAGGCAGCCACTGTATCCCGGAGTAAACGTTTTCCACAGCCGTATCCAGTATCGTATTCTGCCCTAACTCGAACGATCTTTAGCACTTCTCTTCCGTAGCCCACACCACTAATCATTCTTGGAGCCCCCCATTTCCATCTTGGTTGGCCGGCAGCAGCGATCCCACCTACGCCTAAATGGCAAATTCTTTGTCTGACGACTGTTCCTGGGCCTTCAGCCTGATTCTTGGGCGAATCTGGTCTACTCCTGGTCGCACCATCTCCGTAGTCATGGCTGTCAGGGCATCTTCATTCGAGTTCGCAAGATATGCGCCACCCCACTCGCACAGGCCCTACCTTGCGTCGGGTCCCACGCCATCAAAGTTGCATACGAACGAATGCCGTAGTTCCAGGCCCTGAAGCCGCCAAGCTCCAGTGATCCGCTTCAGCTCGGAGTTTCCGGTGTGTGGGAACCGCCAGGCTCCTCGTCATCAGGGACAATGCATATTGTCAAAGTTTGGAGTGCCTACTGTACTTTCCTTTTGCTCAAAAGTACAAGTCCCTGGATTTCTTTTCCCGTAAGCACAGAGTCAGAGGACTGAGCGTACGCATGTACCTCTTAGGTGTACCGCGACATCCTGACTAACCCAAGTTAAGGAGGGGGGGAAGAGAAGGCAGAGGAAAGGACTCGAGACGGCCGAGCTCGATCGCCGGATCTCAACATGATGTGCCCCGAGGCTAGTTGCAGGAGCCTCTTGGGCCAATAAGCGAAGCTAGCCCGTCCTGATCCTTGTCCTCGTCGTTTCCACGAACCTATCAAGGTGCGGCTTGTGCGTGGCCCAACACAACGGAACCTGGGATATGGCAGCTTTGCTCGCTGATAGGGCTTGCGGTTCTGAAGGCTCAGTGTCCGTGACATCAGACCGGAATAGACGCGCACTGTTGGTGCTCTTGTCGATCTCCGTTTCCCAGCATTCTGGCTGTCCCAGATATGACAGGAGCCCGCGGGGTATCTGATCTCCCACCGAGTACTTCGCCTTCAGCTACCCGCAACCGCCAAACAGTACTACGTACTCACCTTCGAACCCCTGAGATCAGACCTCAAATCTCGCTAGTTCACGGGGCGAAGTACTGCTACTATGACCCCCTACGAAAATCGATAACTCTGAATACGAAGCACGCAGGTAACAAAGTACCAAAGCACACAAAAGCACTCAGGACCTTCTAATCGCGGATAAGAGCGCAAACTCTCAACCCTAACGCCGATCGTGTCAAGGCATTGGGCCACACCATGAGGATCCTAGTGTGATCACACCGGTCGCGTGGAGAGTTAATGCCGCTGCGGGTTAGCCGCGGTACTTTTGCTGCCCAAGCTCCTTTGTCTGGGCTCCATGACGCCCACTGTGGTTAGCAGACCCACAAGATCCTTCGTCAGTAACAACCCCCAATCATAGCCCCGCCTACTGCCTCACGCCCCCTCCTAGGGCTTTAGGGCCGGTGCTAGGCGTTGAGGAAGCCCAAGGGAAAGGGACACTTCGTACCCAAGCGACTGTCAGCGCGCCAATCTCCCGGTATGGTGGATTGCTTAAAAGGTTTTGTCGGGTCGATTTGATTCCAAGAGAAAGGTAACGATCAAGATTAGGATTGAAATCGATGTCAGATGTCTCCAGCCATCAAGATAGAAGAAGAATAGACTCGAAAACGCCTTGTACCTGCCGCGAAGGATCGTCACAATCGCCCTACTCAGGTGTACGTCAATCTGTATTTTCACTGTCCAATTCTGCTCTCCCCCCCCTCCTCTTAGCCCCAGCCTGATCAGCCTAGCGGCTGGCTACAGACACCCACCTCCCTCCAAGACATGCTCTAGTTGCGCTAGCAGTTAGATTACGGTAGGAATCCGCGGTGCCTCCAAACAGAACATGCTCCGTAAAGATCATCATACGGTTAATTATGTTGCCACAAACACTGCTAAAAGCTAGTGTTCCTGTGCCTGTCCTCGGTACTTTCGGTCCTATTTGTCACTTTCCTATCCAATACCGTTGTCAACACCGACACTAGCAGCAACGGCTCAAGCAGCCGCGCGAGCCATATCCACTGTACGTCGCAAGGGGGTGTCAGATTCTTTGTTTGTCGGCTTCCTAGCCCATTGATCCGTAGTTCCCCGGAGGATTTTGGCGTCTGGTGGCCTTTGAATTTTTTTTTCTTTATGCGCGACTTTCCCGCATACAACCCAGCCACTCTCGGCGCCATCGGAAGGCCCGTTGAGATCATGGCGACTCTGAGAACAAAGAAAGAACAACGCGTAGCTAAAAAAAAAAAAACAAATCAAAAATCCTAACGGCAGTGCATGCAATCAGCGGATATCTCCAGCCAACAGCAAATAAACGATCGGCGGCGTGGGCCTGGACTGGAGCCTTTTTTCTCGCGCTGAATCCGCCCAGGTTCAGAAGGGCTCTGTTTAGCGCCCTGATTGGTATACTGAAACATAGCTCTAGTTGTCACATCCCTGTCACCTCTCTCGACGGAGCTCGTTAAAATGCTTAAAGGGCTTTTCTATTACCTGAGCCACAACGTGGCACAGCTACGCTCAGTCTCTGCTAAACGCTTTATGTACATGTGTACTGTATGTACTATGCACGCTCGAGCTTCCCCTCCATCACCGCCACATCTCCGGAGGTCCCTAGCCTGACAGCTGACGGCGCCGCCGCGCAGCAAGCCAAGCCAATCCCGAGTGGCAGGTAGATCGCGATACAGGGAGCACCCCTGTAGTTTGACGCCTGCACGCACCGTGGCGGGAAATCGAGTTCAAATTGAAACGCAGGTGTGGGATGAAAGGGCTGTGCCTGGCGAAGGCGCTGCACTGACTGTTTAATTAACCGGCCGAAACTATTCTCGAGTCATGAGGACATTCTACGAGCTACTATGGAGTAGAGGTAAGACGCCTGAACTAGAGCGCCCATTCATTAAACTGAAAGGATGCCCTTTTACGGCGAGTGGTATAGTGCGTCTCGACTAGTGCCCAGTGACCGCTCCTCTTGCCACGGGGGAAGATTAGGGCGATCGCAGACAGGGTCAGGTCGATCCGGAGATGTTCGGACGCCATGATGCAATCTCCCTGAAACAATTACCATGGCTAGGCGTTGCCTTGGGTGAACCAGGAGAGATGTGACAGCGGGAAGCCGCACTGACAACCCCCGAAGTGGGGTCGAAGCGGTTGGAGAACGGGGTTCATCGAGTCAATCAATGGCGGGCTCGATTGGGCGATTGGCTATAGAGATGCTATTGACATGCGCCATGTTTATATCTTCACTGTTAATGAGCAGTTTGCTACTGCGTGCTGTATGATTGACTGGCTCAATCTATTTGCATTGTTCACCGCCACCGTGCAATGTACGAGATACGCGAGCGGAAAACTTATAATAGTACCTATGCACCGTACCTTTTACAACTGCTTCGTCTATCCATTGCTCTTCACTTGGCCTAGACTTCTTCGTATCGATCGCGATGAGGTCAAGAAGGGGGAGGCGCATGACCGATTGTTGTCTGTTCGCAACAAATCGAGACCGTTGTTTCCAGTATTTCTGGATATGGCGATGGCGAGAACAAAAGTCCCCAAGGCAGCCAGTCTTATGAGTGATCTGATACCTGGATCGCGCGCCTGTGAGAGATGGGTTTCGCTAGGCGTCGCTAGAAGCCTCGTATCCTTGCAAGCGAAAAGTGTATCTGAAGGGCAATGTGAACTATTATCATCGGATACTCTATTTGGATTGCCGGGACACCTTAAAGCACTCGTCCGGAGAAGGAAGTAAGACTAACATATCGGGCTAATCCCCGAAGCACTGCGCGGGCGATCGAGCAATGATATGCCGCGATCGAAGAAGCATCGGACCGACACATGGCAGCAGTTGCGTCATGGCTTGCACTAGGCGATCTGGACCTCCAAGCAATTCGAACTAGACCAGCACTTGGTACTTTTGTATTGTGTGTGATGGGGCCCAGGCCTCTACTTCAAGCCGTGGACTGGGGGCGGCTCGCGGAAGCCGGTCCGGCCCCGCTAAAGCTGTCAGGTTTCCGTATACGGAATAGTTAGGGCTCCATCACAAACCCAGCAATGGGGTCAAAGTTGGGAAATCATCACCTCCGCAATCCTGGTTCTGGAATGTCGACCCAAGGCCTATCAGGACCTCCATCAACCGATCGGGCCAGATATATTGTTAGCAGTTTCAGAATAGCGATCATCCTGTCATATCCCGCCAGCGGCAATTCATGAGACTATTGGGGTCCTAGCAACGACGGCGTCTTAGCTGGCGTCGTTAGAGAGAGAAACAGGAAACTGCGGGAGCGTATCACCGGCATGAACGCCAACATTGATTTGCGCCCAGTGGGGAGGTTTCGCAGATCCTGAGCAAAATTTGGGGTTGGTGTGACCAATGTTGGTGGGGGGAAGGAGGTTCCACTGGTCCATGTACGCGTTCTTCGATAATTGCCAAACATGGCCAACGGCTACCGTTTGGCAGTTGACTCGTCACAGCAATGGTCATTTTCAAATTCCCCGGTCAGAACACGCTGCTAAGAGCGTTAGTGTGGCCATTAGGATGAAAAATGAAACCGCGCAGTTAGTTAATATGATATTCTTCCACCGTGGACCGGCCCGCACGCCGTTTCCATACAATGCGCCCCTGACACTGGTGCAGCCCTACTGCACGGTGGGAGACTTTTTTCCAATATAGGAAGAGTGTGCATCCTATCTATATACATCCACTTGTTAAAGTACTAACGCTACGTTTTAGAGTAGAATAAACCATTGTCGTATGCATGACGGTTTGGATTTCTAGTGTCCGCCGTAGCAGCGGGATGCCAAACCATAATAAACCTTCCATTCTGTTGGGATCCCTGATAGACATCTGCCCCTGACTCGCAAACGCTTTGAACCGAGATGTGCCAATCAGCTATTGCTACCCAACGCTCTTCCACCCACCGATAATCCCGCGCTGAATCCTGCTTGGCAATTCCCTCCAGCGGTTGCTGCGGATCACGAAAACCTACTATGGAGAGCGCACAGAGCATGTCGCATTACTCGCGTGGATTTGACACTTGGCCCTTGCTCCTGTCTATTTCGAGACACTGCGATTATCTCGACTCGATTGGTTAATCGGTCCCTTCAATTTCAGCTCTTAATCAATTAATCAATTTCTCGTGTTTCCGTCTCCCTTGGGTTGCATAATGACCCACTTGGTTGCAGCTGGGCAGGTTTAGTGGAGAATAGCTCCAATGATCGCCCCAATCTCTGCGCCTGAGCTTACGAAGTGCCGCAAGTAGCCAGTCTTCGTGCTGAACAATGTCCTTTGTAAACAAATTGTTTGCCCTTGCGTGAGCAATGCAAATATCTCCGTGGTATCGATTCTTCACAACGAATAACGTGGTCTTTTCCGGGCACGCGGCACCCCGGCGCCATGTGTTTGAAAGTGATGCATAATGCTTAGGCGAAAGGAATTATTGCATTGTGGACAAGCGTTATCTTCGTCATTCTGATTCTTGTCTGCGGCTGCATGAAGTCAATTCAAACTCTAAGTCAATCCTAGGTGCTCCCAATGCACTGGGACAAATCTGAGATCAGAAAGGATATTTTCGCAAATCACAAACTGCGTTGGCTCTCTTTACCAAGCACAAAATTCAAATCCGAATCCCAGCAACCGGGATCGCAAGATGGAGACCTGCTGCTTGACAGACCACTCTCTCGGAGCAAAATCCAGTCCTCCGGGATCCTTGCAGGACGACTCCATCGGGACTTTCAACCAGAGCCAATCGTTCTATTTTAGCGCCACAGGCGCCGCCTCGTCTAGTGCCTTTTGAGGTCATGGCGTAAACTTAGGGACAAAGTCAATAAGTTCCCCGAGCCCATTCTAAAGCTTCCTCAAGCTTGGAATCCCACCATTTTGGGAGGCCCCAAATCTCCCGATGGCATGCATGCTGGGCCCATCGATTTCGCAGTTTGACTTTAGGAGCTACGGCCCGCCTGCTCTATTCCCCACGCCGGGACACCGTCCAACTCTGTTTACCACTTTTTGCTTATACGGCTTATCTGACTGGGTCGCATGTGTTCTGGGCCCCGAGGATGCAATGCACTCCAGCCCTGGGGGCACGCAGAGACGGACTAATTGCCCGAAACGGCTGCCTCTGGATCGTCCTCAGTGGGGTTTCTCTCCTGACCCGATCGAATGGTGAATGATTGTGGCTTCGGCCTCATCATGTCATTGTGCTGCGCGATCGCCCTGGCTTGAGAGCTCAACGCCGCCACCTCAAGTGTGGCGATTATGCGCCCTTACAAGTCCTATCACTACTTGAAATTATATCCACCAGTATCAATGGGACCAAAAAAAGTACCGCTCCTCGGCATAGGCAGATACAATGCTAAATCTACACTACCATACCCTTGGAACCCGTCTCCACACGACCCGAGCTGGCCCGGTCCACGCGAGGCGATCCGTGGCTGGGGGTAACCTTGGAGTCGGATACGGGGCATCCGTGACAAAATCAGGGTACTAGCAAAGGCAATTGCTTTAGGCGAACTGCACATCGCGGGAAACTACCCACTGTTCCACCGTTCGCGAGAAGCGGCATTCGTTGCGGGAACCCTTTTTCTCCATGATTTTCCCTTTATGATTCAGTATCCACAAACTACTCCATATTCCGTGCTACCTACCAGATACGAATGTGAGTAAAGTCTCCCCGGGGAACATAGACTACAGGGTAGTTACCAGTACGGATCCAAGAATCAGATAACCTTCCGCGTCCATCGCCCGGAAGGAAACTCCCGCACGCGAGTAACCTCACCCAGTGGCTCAATGCAAGGCACCCCTCGCATATCTCCAGCAGGAGGCAAAACTACATCCCCTCAAATCACGCCGATAACAGCCATTCTCTCCTCAACATAGTATGCATCGCTTGGACAAAGTTTCCTCGCTACGCTTGAGGTCAAGCCTCCAAGCCCCTCCAAGCCTCCCTTAGTCTCCCTTTGCGTTTTCCAGAAGTACCAGGTCTAAGCGCGCCCTCGGCAACTCGATCTGGTTCCTCATTCCTGGGAATTCGCCGACGATCATGTGCAACCGGATGAATCGAGATTCCAGAAAAGGCAGTGGTTCATTGTCAATGCATCATGATGTGTGAGTTTTCTTCTGCTTTGACTATACGGAGTGTGCCTTCTTGTCTTTTCTTTTGCCGTTGATTGCTGGTCCACACCTACCTCCACAAACCCCTCCTGCAGGGCTGAAACGGACATCGGGATACTGCAATCTGATCCACCCGACGCCCTGGGCATGGAGACCCGGAATGATGGATGCAGGTCATAGTGTCATGATAACCATCCTGGGTGTCTTCCAGCAGGTTGGCAGGTGGGTTCGCAGCATTGTGCGACGTGAGAAGAACACCTGATCTACTGATAATTACTTATCCAGGAACAGATCTAGTCGATCTATGAGGGGAAGCCGATGAGGCTGGCTGTGCTTTACTGAAGGATTGCAACACGAAGCCACAGTAGTCTAGACTCGAGCTGCATCTTTACATGAGAGCTACCTAAGTAGGTGTTAGCAGGACCACATCCCCATACAGCATGTACCGGTACAAGTCCGCAAGAAGTAAGCCTCTGATCAGAGCCAGGTACATAAACGCCGCTAGCAAGAAAGTATATCATGCATACAAGACGTCGCACAAGCAGCTAGCCATAACAAGGCCACCGAATTCGTTCTTTTGGAGATGACCGAAGTTTGCGGCAATGCAGGCTTTCCCTTAAGGGAGGTGGAGAGGTGGGGATATGAGGATTCGGCGCTTCTCGGCCACAATGGGGTTCCATTCCGGTAGAACTTTCGAGCATCCGGGATGTAGAGGTCATTGAGCAGCCCGAGCCGAGCATCTTCATGCATCGTAACATTAGCAAAAGGCTGGGGATGTCAAATGACACATTCTTCCCCGCCATTCCAGACGGCGAAACGAATCCCGCAGCGGCAACTGCTTAATGCACGATCGACACTTCCATCAGACATGATTTCCCGATCCTCCTCCCTGCACTGGACGATCTGAGCCAAGGAATATGATCTCACATTCGTGATTGGGTGATCGGTGCACCCTGGCCTTCTGATTAAGCTCTCTGGAACGGCCTCATGAATTCCGCGACACGCCATTCGCCATGTGTGCTAGGACTACTGTATCAAGGACTATGAAGAAAGGAAGCACGCTAGATACAATGCGCTGGCCGCCACACCCCCCTTGCCTAGATAATGGAAGCTGAAACGCGATTCTAATTGAAGGCAGAGGACAATGTGCAAATGACGGAATCATAAACTCGAATCAATTCAAAAGTACCGACATGCATCCTTGATACGAACCGACGCCTCTCCTACTTACGTACATACTTAGCGTGGCGGATATCGAATCCGGAAGTGAAAGAAAGAACTAGCAGGAAACAGGATTCTAGCCAGGAAAAAAAAGTTGGAAATCCCGTACAATGATCCACCTCAAAATGTCACTCATATGAATATGACATGCGATTTTTGTCACACGCGAGATCTGATATATCAATGAGTTCATGAGAATCTTCCGGGTTCCTGACCCAGATCCAGATCTCGGACTCAGGTACAATGCAACACAAGGATCCTCAACCCCCGCCATCCTTCCAAAAAGAAACCATCTAGGCCTCGAATCAACTTCCAATCCCCATAGACATACGTACATACCCCAAGCCCCATCCACAGACTACCGAACACCCCTCACCCCCTTCAGGAAGATGGTTACTCATAAACCGGACAAGAGCCACTCCAAATCCCCAATTCAAATCCACAACCCTGCATAACACGCATTTCATCGCTACACACTAGCTAGCCACAAGCTCGCCTCAGCAAAGCCCAGTCCAGCCAAGCCAACCTCCATCCTCAATATCCTCCCGCGGCAGCCGCCGCCGTAGAACGCCAAAATTGCTCTCCGTCCGTCCATCGTATCTAGTAACTACGCTCCTGCGACGTGCGTCGTTTCATCTGCCATGCATGCATAGCCTACTCCGGATATGTATGTCTTTCCTGATGTGCTGTCCGCTCTAACCAGCCTATCGAAAGCGCACCTGCGCGCGCGGACGGCATCGGGCATGTGGACTTGGGGAAATTCAACGCCTGCCTGCGCGTAACAGGCAAGGGGTAAGGAGGACGTGGAGCTCGTCCGTTGCCACTATTGAGGAGCGGTGGCTAACGAATGTACTATGTTTAGCTTGAGTGCTTGCCTAATGTTGTATTGCTATTGCTTCTGTGCTTTAGCTGTGCGGCGCAGCTGTATGTACTGTGGCTAATCTGTAGAGCTTTGTCATCAGTATTTACTTTTTACATTGCTGATCAGGTTTTATTGGGGAATGGTGCTGGTTTAGTGGCCAAATTGATCTGTAGATGGACGTGGTGGGACAGCAGCGGGGGCGGGAATATATGCCAGGTGCATGTGGAACTTGGCTGGCTGGAGTTGAGCGATGCTACCCGGAGATGAAGGCTTGTGAAAATGAGGGGAAAGAGTATTCTTAGGGGCCTGTGAGATTCTTATTTCCTTGTTCATAGTACTTGATGTTGTGGCAGGCTGGCGAAGGTCCGGGCATCCTTTCACCGCTACAAATGCTCGCTTGGTGGGCTGCAAAATCTTGATATCAAGATGTCACCGCCACGTTTGGGTGAGTTGGTGTCCGCGCTACTGCACATAATCACGCTGGTATTCACTAGGGGGCTGTACATCAGTAGAGTGCAGTTGACTAGATGCCTTGTTTAAGGCTACCGTGCTGGGCTCGGACTACGGCTACTGTGCTCTATTAGGGACTGTGTTGTATGTGCATGGATATTTATTCTCCAGCAATTATTAGCAGAGGAAATCTGTACAGACGCAATCTTAAATACAGGAACAGGAAATTGAATCGGAATAAGGAAACAAAAGCCACTTTCAAACAAAGCACTTTTTCGAGTGTCCAGGGTCAAGCCAATCGGCGGGTCTCGATCATGTCGTACTGCGACGCAAGATAGTTGGAATACAGGAGAAGCGGGGAAAGGCAGCACGATTTTCGCAAATGTATAATGAAAACTTTTCTGTCCCCATTGAACTTTTCTTCCGTTGATCAAGGGGGTCCTGGGTAGTTGCGTTGAGCCCACAAAAGTTTTCTTCGAAGATACAGGGAAGATGCCTTTCCGCACAGACACTGACGCCACACCAAAATCACATCGGTGCGCTTTTGAACGGTCAGGATCGCGCAAGAGGCATGATCCATGCAGGCGGGGGGAGAATCGATCAATCAGCATTCGGGCTCTCAAAGCGATCGGCCCTGATGGGCCCAGAGCCCGGTTTCCCCGGGCCACTCACAGCCGCGGAGACTTGACGCCCTGCGGTGCGGATGGAAAGCCCTGGCTGGGCCCTGCCCCAGCCTTGTCATTTCCATCCGACTTTTGACAGCAAAGACTTTTACGCTACTGGCCCCGACTTGGAGATGCTATCGCCATCTAGCAAATTGGCTTCCTTGGCAAGCTCGTAGAATTTGCCGCCTCGCTTGATGAGCTCTGCGGGGGTGTCAAACTCCGCCACTCGGCCCTTGTCGAGAACCACAATCCGATCGGAATCGATGATGGTGTTGATGCGATGCGCGATAGTGATGATTGTGCGATCTTGGAAGGCACTGCTGCGCAACGTTCGCTGTAGAAGTGCATCTGTCTCCACATCGACGGCGGCCTGTGTTTTCGTTAGTGTTGCAATTCGAGACGATGGCCATAATTCAACATACAGTAGCTTCGTCCAGAACAAGGATATTGCTGGGTGTCAGGAGGGCCCGTGCAAGAGAGACCAGCTGGCGCTGCCCTTGACTTAGATTGGAGCCTAAGAGCCTCAGGTTAGTTGGGCTTTTCGGAGTGTTTTGGAAGATAGGAGAAAACTCACCCCCTTCTTGGATTTGGGCATCAAGCTGGCCTTCCATTTGAGCAACATGGTCCTTCAATCGGGCGTTATCTATAGAACTTAGTTAGTGATAATTTTCAAGACTTCAAAGAGCTTGACGTACCCAAAGCACTCCATAGCGCAGTATCGTCATGTACGTGGCGTGGATCTAAGTTATCGCGCAAGGTTCCCTCGAACATGGCAGGATCTTGAGGGATGATAGCAAGGCGACCACGAAGGTCAGAGACTCCAATCTTCGATACGTCGAGATTGTCGATGCTACAGCAAGTCAGTAAATATTCATATCGCATGCAACCCATGTAGTCTCTTACCTGATCTGCCCGTTGACGGGCTCTATAATTCGGAAGAGAGCCAATGTCAGGGAACTCTTGCCAGCGCCAGTGCGGCCAACAACACCGATCTTCTCGTGAGGCTTGAATTCGAGGTTGATGTCCTTCAGTACCAAGTCAAGACCCTCACGGTAACGGGTGCTATAGTTGTTAAATGCAACGGCACCCTGGCCAGGCCAGCCTGCGGTAGGTCGGCTCTTGAAAATGACCTCTGGTGCCTCGCTGGGAAGGTTTGCGTACTCCAGGACACGCTCGACGGAGACAATGTTGGTCTCGACTTCGACGGTCTGACGCACAATCCAGTTGAGAGAGTTGGTGATTTGCAAGGCGTAAGACATGGCCAAACCGACCATACCAGCGGAGAGACCACTGCCAGTTGCAACAGAGGTGATGGCAAGGCCTGCAGAGGCCAGGATGATGAGTGAACCGATAAACTCGAGTCGAACAGCGAGCCAACGGTTGGCACAGATGGAGGGGAAGTAGGCGCGCAAGTTGGCATCCATGCGATATTCGTTGTCAAGAGCAAAGCGGTCTTGTTTCTTGTAGGCTCGAATTGTCGAGATGCCGCCCAAGGACTCTTGGAAATGAGCGTAGATTGGGCTGCGGGTTACGCTGTCCAGACGCTTGAGCTCGCGAGAGCTTCTCAGGTAGTACTTCTGGTAGCTAAGGTAGATATAGCTGAGTGGAATAACCAAGACCAGGAAAGCGGGAGTGGAGGCAGAAATGACGATCATGGTGAACAACGCACGGCCAGTGTTGGTGAAAAGCATGTTGAAGACACGCGCAAGAACCTCATCAACACGGTAAATATCGCTAGAGAATCGGTTGAGAATACGTCCAGATGGGGTGGTCTCGAAGAAAGTCATCGGGGAGCGGAAGATGGCGAAGGCCATGCGTTCATGAAGCTTACGAGAAGCTTCGATGGAGCAGAAAATCCAGAGAATCAAGTTCTGAATAATTACGAGGAAAGAAGAACCTATGCCGAAGGCAAAGTAAACACCAATGAACAAGCCGACGCTCTCATTGCTGCCGCTTGCTTCGTTGGCCTCGGTCCAATTCTTCAGCCAGAAATTTCCAAACAGCTGAGCTGCTTGGGAGGCAACAAGAGCAAGCATGTAGAACACGACGGCAGTGATGTTGCTTTCCTTGGCATATTCTCCATAGACACTCCATTTGACCTTGCCCTGCTGAGAAGTCTCCTGAGTTTGCTTAGTCTTGAGGCCATTTTCCTCATCGGCCATCTTGCGGCGAGGACCCTGCCATGTCGCAGTACTGGCCCTGCGCAAGGTTGCATGGCTTGTTCGTCGTCTAGGGTTGTTCGCACGCTTGATAGGAACAAGAGATCCAGGCTCCTCAACATCTTCGCTGTCATCTGTATCCTCATCATTTTCAATGGCAGCTGTGTCGTCGGAACTTTGATGATCATCGTCAGAAGCAATAGGAGAACGCTCATCGTCTGAATCAGCCAGATGGTTGCGAATCAAGGAGGCGATTTCACCCTTCATAGCCATGAGTTGCTCATATGTTCCCTTCTCAATGAAGGTCTTGTCACGCAACAAGCCGATGAAGTCAGCTTCCTTAAGAACAGTGATCGCATTGGTGGCGAGAATTCTTGTCTTGCCGCTAAGAATACCAGACTTTCCAAGAACCTTGTTGATAATATGACGACCGACGTGCTGGTCGACGGCTGAAAGGATATCGTCCAGAAGATAAATATCAGCCCGGGCGTAAACGGCACGAGCAAGGGTCAAACGGGCCTTCTGTCCACCGGAGAGAGAGATTCCTCGCTCACCGACTTCGGTTTGATCACCATCAGGCAGTTGCTTGAAGTCGTCAAGTAGGGCACATGCCTCAACAGTAAGGTCGTAGAATTCTGGATCCCAGCGATGGCCAAACACAATGTTTTCGCGAACACTTGCATTCATAACCCAGGGTGCCTGTGCCACGTATGCAACGCGTCCCCGGACGATTACCTCGCCATGCTCCTTCCACAACTCGCCAAGGATTGACTGGAGAAGAGAAGACTTGCCAGCACCCACACGGCCAACAATACAGCTCAACTCGCCTTTACGTGCGCTGAGATCAATTCTCTCGAGAACAGGGACTCCGGAGTAGCGGTTCCATGTGAAGGAGGCATCGCGAAGGCGAACAGACTCATCTCCTGTGTGTTCAACGGGGGGCTCAAACTGAACAGCCTCGGTTTGCAGTTCCTCGGCTGTGAAAAAGTCTGTCAATCGGTTCACCGCAACAGATGACTCGATGATAGAAGTGATGACAGTGGGCAGAATCGAGAGCGGGAAACTGAGCAAGTTAAAGAGAGTCAATGCAGGGAACACAATTTCGGTGCTCAACGGTGTCTTGCTGGTCAAGACGAAAACAATAAAGGTTGAGCACGAGACAAGGAAAGGAGTCGACTGCCAGGTGAAGTTGGCAACGGACTGAGTGGCGCCAATTTTGCGAAGAGTGTTCAATTCCAAGTCATTTCTGATGTGGCTCAGCTTGTTCATAAATGCCGTGTTCCAGGCATACAGCTTGATGCTTTTCATGTTGTTCAGAATTTCAGTCATGAGGCGAGTTCTCGAGTCCTTGTTGTGCATCTGAGTAACTTGGAGCTTTTTCATCATGCGGGCAATGAACCCATTGACTGGGATCATAAAAAGCATGACAGCTACACCAGCAAACATACTGGGACCCAATAATTCGTAGAGTGAGATCATGCAGAGGGTGATCTGGAATGGGGCAGAGATTAACTGGGTACCGAACTGGGTCAAATCTGTCAGGCGCTGTTGATCAACGGCCATGTGGTTGACGATATCTCCGGTGGTCTTCGAAGAACGGCCCTCGCTGGAAAGACGAAGGGACTTCGCGTAGATCATTGCAGTAAGCGATGCCTTGACACGCATACCGGTATCGAAAGCTCGCTGGAAGTACTGGTGAAGACAGCTTGTCTGGCAAATTGATGTCAGGAACATTCCGAGTGCGATAAACACACCACGAATGACAGGCTGGGGCTCGGGGGTTCTGTACGAGTCGATAAATGAGATCAAGTATCGCAGAAGCTGGGGCTGCACAAAGGCCAGAATATCACTTCCAGACTTGATGATGGCCCCGCGAATGTAGGGGCCTCCGAAAGCCTTGAAAAGAGCAATCCAAAGAGATGGCTTTTTCTTTGTCAGTTCCTCGTCCCAAGAAGCATTCAGGCGATCCATGGTGTCACTGGTGGTGTCGTGACGACGCAGGTTCCATAAATCATCCTGGGTAAGATAATTACTGTAGCCAAACTTCATCATGGGCGTCATCCAGCTGAAAGTTAAGACCGAGAAGATATCCGCATAGTTGTACGGGCATTCATCCTCATCGCCCAGCGCATCATATGCGCTCTGCTTCTTCGGAACAAGGTATTCCAGGATAAATTCCAACACGGCCAGCCCAAGGCTCACATTGACACAGATGAAATATGCGAGGTCGGTTACGTAGTCCTTCCGAGCCACAAGTGACTGCAACTTGACGCCGTATGCGATAATAAAGAACAGCCAATAGAATAAGACGACTCCATTAGGCTGTCTGCTTCGCCAATGCTCATAATACTGCACGGCATAGATTACTCCGAGGGAAATGGCAGTGGTAATCGAAGACCAGAACTGGAAATCCGCCCAGAACCTCTTGGGGTGCGTCTCAGCTTGCAGAGCTGCTTGGAAGGTGGTGACAAATATCAGAGAGCCGAGGACAACCTATTTCCGTTGCAGCGGGTTAGTTGACCATGAACTTCCAAATTTTGAGGTGGGAAAGCGACAAACCAGCTTCAGATAAAAGTGCCAATTCTTGGCCACGGGCTGCGGGATTCGCTTGCTCAGCAACATCCAAAGTGCGCCCGCGCCGGCTAAAGTTCCCCAGACAGCGATAACAGCGATCACCGCATCTTGAAAGCATGGGGTCAAGTGAAACCCTGCAGTACCAAAAGGACCCCAGCCCTCTGGGTCGCGACAGAAGGACTGGCGGTGCTTGAGGGCGGAGACCAGATGCGACTGGGAGTCACTTGGACTGGTGCCGCCCAGAACCACCTGTGTACCATCCATCATGTTGTCAAGCAACAGAAGTGCAGGATCCCATGAGAAAAAGAAAGACGGTGTCGGGGAAGTTGACCTGGAGCTCGGGATGCTTAGTAAAAGGATCCAGAACCATCGCCATTAAATCCGAGTCGGATTGGTCCGCCGGGGCCGCTTACCGCAACAAGGGGACCGCTAAAAGTGGAGTGAGGGAGCTTGTCCTCCCAGCAGGTTATCGTGGGCCAATAGAAAGCGCGAAATCTGTCAGATTTATGTACAATCGTGAGTTGACTAACAGTGCAAAGATGCAGAACACTCCGTGTGACTTCCCCGCGGACGCTTGCAGGAACTGCCCAGCTGAGCGGCTCTGCAGATCACGTGGCCGGCGATAAGCTTTGCTTTTAAATCCGATCCTGCTTGTTGATTTTTAATCAAGGCGGGCATTCTTGACTCGAATCTCGAGTTTTCTTCTTGCATCCATTAGCATCTACTTCTTTCAGGTCTTTTTTTTGTGTCTTATAAAATCGGGAGGGGTTCCAGGGTTGGCTTTTTGCGTTGGGGCACCGAAGTATATACCCGGAACTGTTTACTGCAAACAGCTTAGATCCCTGCAATCCTGCCAATTGGGAGTTTCCTCTCCATATACACATACAGAGTGTCTGAACTGCAATGAATAAACCCGCTATCATCATGATTGAGCTTCATACTGAATCTCGAAACTGTTCACCAATTACACGCTGAGTGTTGTGCCGAGCATGACGTAACCTGGAAGTAGCCTGCGACGAGCCGATCTACATTTTCCCGCGCATTAGTGAGCGTAATGTCTGCCCTTCAGAGGCGCTTTCGCAAGGAGCCCATTGGCTTAATTAAAATAGAACCATTGAAACAGTCTTCGTTACCTCTTCAGGCGACCTGTGGCGGAGCCCAGGCAGACAATCCGCTAGTAACTCCAGATCATAATTAGTGCTGGTCTACATATAACCTGCAGAGCTACAACAATACATAAGCTTTCGCGCCCCTGGGATCTGGGAGCTTGCCAACCCAAGCCCGCCAAGGCGACAGATTCCAGGCCAATGACCACCTGGGCAGCAGTAACCTTGGAACCTGACATCTGGAGGTCTCGAGACCAATACCGGACTCCGTGAACGACACCCATGCCCGAATTTCTACGCTGTTTCTTTCAGCTGTTCAAAGGCGATCAATCTGAGTAGAAAGGGTATCATTGATATATAGTCAACGTTCCGGTTAGGAACAGTACATACGACCACAGGGTGTGGAGAACAGGGCTTCCCGTCCGCTCAGCCGTACTTAAGCCACACGCCGGTCAGTTAGTACTATGGTGGGTGACCACATGGGAATCCTGACTGTTGTATGTTTTTCTACTTTTTTTAATTCGTTCTTTGTTGGTCGGGCATATACCCAGCCAATGTTTTATCAGCCCACCACACCTGCGACGTGTCTGACGCGGCCTCCGATGACCAATTATCATCCCTGATCAAAGTCATTCTTGCACTCTGGAGCCGTGACTCAGAGCGGAGCCCAGGCGGACAACCCTTTAGTAATAGTAGTGTACAGCCACAGAGCAGGGCACTGGCTTAAAATGAGCAGGAAAAACTAGGAGACGACTAAGCAATTAAAATCTTCACCGGCCTTCAAATTTCCATAAATCAAACCCTTTTCCCAAGTATAGCGATCAGCGCGACAGCTGCATTTTCCATTTGGGCGGCAATAAGTAGGCGGTCAGAGCGCGATCGGCATCAATACTGGAGGGGCACATCTGCGAAAGCTGCTCATCACAGGTCTGCACCATGGTCGACCCAGGGCGCATTGAAGAGCTTTTGAAAAGACCTCTGTACAGTATGTATTGTGTACTGTGCGTCATTCTGTGTTCTTGCAGCTAATACCCTTTCAGTCTATGATCTTCCTCCGGAACTTCTTTCGACCTTAGACGCCAAAGCCAGCCAACAACCTGCTGCTGAAGAATCCTCCGAGCCTACGCCAACCGAACTTGAGACTGCTGCGCAAGAATCTGCGATCGCGACTTCAACACAATGTTCACTTTGTAAAGTGACATACCAGAATGTACAGGAGCAACGAAGTCATGTTCGGTCAGATCATCACCGCTTCAATGTGAAGGCACAATTGCGAGGAAACACACCTTTGGATGAGTTACAATTCTCAAAGGCCGTCGGAGAGCTAGACGAGTCAATATCCGGGTCTGAATCTTCTGAGTCCGAGAAGGATGGAGGAGAGGAGGGCGATATCACACTCACAGCATTGCTCAAACGACAGGCGAAGCTATCTGAGGCAAATGAAGAAGAGGAGACGGTAAAGAAGGGCACACCAAAGAACCCTCTTTTATGGTTTTCCAGCTCCGCCTTACCATCCAACAAGTCATTAGGCATCTACCGAGCTATATTTTCGGATATCGAGCAAGATGAGCCTTCTCACTTGGTCGAGTCTTTACGGAACAAGCAGCTTGCGCCCGTCAAGGCGCGCACAAATAAAGCACAAGAGCAAGCTGCGCCATCTTCAGGCCCACATATGTTCATGTGTATGGTCGGAGGTGGTCACTTTGCGGCCATGCTAGTCTCCCTGGCCCCGGAAATTCACCGAAAGCAAGGTGGCGTCGAAGAGCGACAAGCTCGTGTCATCGCACACAAGAGCTTCCATAGATATACGACAAGACGGAAACAAGGTGGTTCGCAATCTGCCAGTGATGCGTCGCGAGGTGCGGCTCACTCGGCTGGTTCGAGTCTTCGACGGTACAACGAAGCTGCTTTGGAAAAGGACATAAGGGACATTCTCGCAGACTGGAAGCAAATGATAGACACTGCGGATCTCTTATTCGTCCGAGCTACAGGAAAGACGAATCGGAAGATTATCTTTAGTCAACATGACGGCCAGGTCCTGAAGCAGAACGATCCCCGGATGAGAGGCTTCCCTTTCAACACACGACGAGCGACGCAAGGAGAGCTCATGCGATGCTTCAAAGAGCTTACCCGTGTTAAAGTCAGCGAGATCGATGAAGCCGCTATTGCTGCCGCAGCAGAAGCTGCGAAGCAGAAGGAAGAATCAAAAGCCGCTACACCGCGCCCACAGCCTCAAAAGCCGAAAATATCTAAAGAAGAGGAAGAAGCTCTGCTACATACTACGCAGATTCATGCACTGGTTCGACGCTCCAAGGTGCCTGCTCTCATGTCGTACATTACCAACAACTCGATACCCACATCATTCACCTTCCACCCGCCAGAGTCATACTCGCGGACTCCCACCGCGCTGCATCTCGCCGCAAATCTGAACTCGCCAGCGGTAGTCTCAGCGTTGCTGACCAAAGCTGGCGCCGACCCAGGTGTGCTCAACGAAGAAAGCAGAACCCCATTCGAACTTGCCGGAGACAGACCCACGCGTGATGCTTTCCGCATTGCTCGACACGAGCTGGGAGAGTCAAAGTGGGATTGGAACGCTGCCAAGGTACCTTCAGCAGTATCGAAAGCGGATGCAGACAACCGGGCTGAAACCGAGCGGAAGGCTGCCGCGGAAGAAGAGGCTAGCCGCAGGAAGGCAGATCTTGAGCGTATCAAGAAAGAGGACGCAGCACGACCTGTACGGAATACTACGGGGAAGCCAGGAAGAGCCTTGGGGACTGCGGAAAAGACCGCAGCTGAGAAGCGAGATGAAGAGAGTCGGGGCATGACACCAGAGATGAGGATGCGATTGGAACGAGAACGTCGCGCAAGAGCTGCTGAGGAGAGAATGAGACGAATGCAAGGCAATTGAGTGTCCGATAAGAACAAAATACAATTCTAGAAATGTACATAGAATCTCATATCGAGAGTTTCACGAGAGCATATGACGAAGAAGATGAATACCTATTGGCTTGCGTCAATAGGTTCAATTGCTAATATTTCCTTCTTGGTTACCCCATGGGCGAATGGCCCATCATCAAAGATTGTAGAGCGACGAACATCTCTAGCTGTCATGCCCTCAGAGTAAGGATTGGCGCGATGCATCGATTGCCTGAAATTCTATTAGTCTGCGAAGTTGTAAGAGGACATGTAAATACTGACCGGTTATCCCACCACACCATGTCCCCTCCTGAGATCCACTCCATACTGAATACATACTGCAAGAGAATAAGTAACTCTGCCTCACAAGACTTTCAGGGCTTCTTGCCTTCGGTTGAGTACAGTGATCAATCAACTCCCATATCAATTTCTGGCTCTCTTCAAGATCTTTCCCAAGAATCCGTTTCGCATGAGCCGCCAAATACAACGTCTTCCGTCCATCTGGGGCTGTCTGAACAAGTTTGTGATACGCAGGTGGCTTTGAAGCGAGCTCATGGGGTAAAGGTTGGGTGAAGAAATCAGGAGATGCAAGTTTTCGCGAATGCCAAAGACTTGGAGTTCCAAATATTAGCACAAATCCAGGAAGTTATATTTGACTTGGGATACTTACTCATGCTCAATAATGAGATCCTCAAGCTCGTCTTTCTTGGATTGAGGGAGATCGGAATAGGCTGTGCGCATGTCCGCAAAATGAGTCCATGAACCTCCTTCTATGGGGTTTCCATGAGAGAGCAGGAGAGAGTACTTGGCGCGCTTTTGGTGATATGACGAGTCCTATGTATTGTTAGTCGATGTCATGAAAGATTCGGGGGCAATATTCACAGTGTGCCATAATGCATTTCCCAAGCTATGTTGCCATCTTCGGCTACTCGGTTGGACCAATGATTCATCTAACATGATGCTGTCTGTGTTAATGTCATCAAACATCTATTCTGATATGTGATGCTGTAGACTCACTTTCCAACATCGAACAGTAGTGGCTCCTTCAGTCGATCATTTTCGCGCCCATAGAAGAAAGGATTTATCTCCAACTCATCGCCTAGCTGCTGCGAAAATGCTATATGCCGAGCGTTATCTAACCCAGTCTTTCTGAAAACGATAACGGCGTATTTGTTTTGGAGATTAACCAACTGTTTAATCGTCAGTGGTCATTTCGAAGATGGAAGGGTACATAATCTACCTGCGAGACAATTTCCGGCGCAATTGGCTTGTCCCATTCAACCCCAGAGATCTCGGCACCGAATGCGACATCGTTGTTCAGTAAGATGGGCTTTACTGTCAGTGTGCCTTCTTGAAAGGGCTCCACCACGTTAGGACCCGGGGGGCAGGTGTTGTCGTACACCCTAATTTTGGTATGTTCTAACGCCATTTCGAGAATATTGATATAACACGATACCAAGAGCCAACATAATCAATCCTGAGTATATATGCTTTATCATCATACCATGTTCGATAGAGATAAGAAATTGCGGCATTGAGCCGATCGGGCCGCTACCGACGATATGGGCGGGCTCGACGATACCGACATGCCGACACTGATGGCTCTCGATAAGGACGTAAGACGACTGATAAACGCAGATAAAGCTATGTTCATTCATGCTTTCTCATAGAGCATCCTGGGTAAGCTACTTCGACTTTCAGCGGCTATGGCGTCCAACACCGTTTTAATCACAGCCGGCCCGTACCAATTCCTAGGATCTTTCGAGTCAGCAGCTCCCAAGACTGTCGAATTATTCCGCAGCCTTATTCCATATAAACAGAAGATCATTCACGTGCGATGGAGTGGTGAAGGAATGTGGATTCCCCTGGGAGAGAAAGACTTCGGCGTTCCATTCGAGAATCACACTGCACACCCAGACGCAGGCCAAATTCTGCTATACCCGGGCGGGTTTTCAGAAACCGAGTTTCTGTTCTGCTACGGAGGAGTCTCATTTGCCAGCAAAATGGGACCATTAGCTGCGAATCATTTCTTGACTATCACCGAGGGAAAAGAAAATTTGCGCGCATTGGGAGAACTCGTGCTTTGGAAAGGAGCACAAGATGTCTGCTTCGAAATAGCCGATGAGGACAAGTAAGTTATAAATGAGCGATTGACTAGAAACGGGCTAAAAGATGAAAGAATCCGCCAATTTAGACATAAGACCGTTGCAAAGCTTTGATTCAGCTACGTCTCGAACATTTCCATATTCCATCCTGAATTGTCGCCTAGAAGGCTGCCTGCCCAATCTACACCCGAATCATTCATTATCTCCAACAAATTATGGAACGCATAATCGTTCATTTCCTCATTATCCTGCCTACTTCCATCTTCAGGGTCGAAAACAAGAGACGCAGCATAGTGGATAATTCCTTGAAAATCCCGAGCGATGTGGAAAGTTGACTTCGGACAGACGCTGTCGAATATATCAATGGCGAGATTTATTAGTCTTGCGAGTAATGAATTTGGCGACGGCCTGATAATATTTCGAGATGCAATTGGACTGCATTGGATCTGCAAATTCCCTATATCACGTTGACAATATTTGATTAGCATCTCGGACCAAAATGCAACAATTTGGAAATTGAATTTACCATCGGTTATCCCCCTAATATAGCATATCACGAGGAATGTGACAGCAAACGTATGAGATATCCATGTTGAGTCAACACCGTAGTAAAGTCTCTCTATAGCGACGGGGTCCACTCTCCAGACACTATCCGGGAAGGTGGAGGGTATCTGGGAATCCAATTGCCAGACATAGTCGGACCCGAAGACAGACAAGGAAATAAGTATCTGTGCAGCTGCACTGAGACTGATCTTCAGGGATTGATAGAGCGAGTCGCGAATATAGATCTCTGGCTGAGAAGAGAGTAATGGCGTGAGGGACGCGCTATTTAAAGAAAGTCGATACCACTAAACATTGCTTAGAAACTCACAATCAAAGTAGATCGATGCTTGACATACCCTCACGGAGTTAAATGGCAATTGATTATGACATGAATCGGTGTTTTCTGGTCATTGGTTAACTGGAATATTCTCAAAGCTCACGGGGGTGGCCATAGAGCTTCCAACTTCAAGAGCATTTCCTTACTTAAATGTGCGAACCATATGCTGTGCATCAAAATGTCAACTCATTATGCTCAAATATTTCCTGACATAAAAAGAAATTCAATTACCTTTCCCAGTCATCTAACTCTGTATTCAGAGCTCTGAGACGCTCTGGTTCGATTTGGCGACCGGAGATATCTCCGCATATACGATACACGATTGCAACAAGCTCCAGAAGCCCTGTTACGCGCAAATCCCCCGGAAATTGAGATTTGCTATGTGAGCTGAATTTTCGGGCAACTTGTGCAGACAAGGCTGGGTTTATTGACGCAGGGAAGCCCGATGTTAGCATAAGGTTGAAGTTGCACGTTATCAGGTTGTACCAAACGCGCAATTTGCTAAGGTCATCTTCAGAGGGCTCTGTATCTTCGTTATAGAATGGAGCCAAAGCGAGTCGATCCAGACCCATAAGGAGTGCATATCGCATAGCGAGTCCAAGAACAGCGCCAGCGCTGATCTCGTTATATCGGCTCCTCAGCGTTCGATTAGTAGATATGTTCAGCTCTTCGCCTTCTTCCCGAGAGCATGGCATCCATTGAGCATATAAGAGGAGGACCCGTATTGAGTCCAGAGTCACATCGAATGGCGTTGGTCGGAGAAGTAAGCTTGACACAGCTTTGTCGAGTAAATTGACTAGGTCGTCGGATCGAGGATGGATTGCGTCGTTTTGGCGATCCCAGAACCGTGCGCCGATGGAACATATGGCTAATGTTAAAGTCGAGGACTGATAGCCAGGCTGCCTCCATGAATGACGAGTGCTCTCATTTAGCACCGATCCCGAGCTGTGGCAATAGTTGAAGAATCTAGAACGCAGTTCAGCAAACCGATGAGCCATCGGGGAGAATCGAAGAGGCCCACATATCAATTGCCCGCTGTGCATCTTCAAATGACAGGATGCCTTGAAGGACCGGATTGAAAGAATCATGGTTTTTTTTCCTCGCCCGGGAGTTACTTGTCGGTGCAATGGAAGGGGAGTCCTCCTTCGCGAGCGCCCTGAGAGATCGGAGAGTTGCGATCGGAGGACCAAGATCTATCTTGTCCATACTTGACCTTGCTTCACTTATATTACTTGGTGAGGAATTGGGAAATTCAGATGAGTCCGGAGTTGGCTTCGCGGGGTCCACTTGGTCGTTCAGCGTTGCCTCTTTTCCAAGCTGACCTTCCAGCTCTTGAATTCTAGCCTCATGCTGATTTATTCTTTCGACTGTCAAATTTCTTGGAAATTAAATGGAAATTGAATTTTGGAAATATACTTACCGATGATGAAGATCTACAACTAGTTCCGCAAGACCTGTTGGGCTTTTGGAGACACCCAAGATTGGCGCTTCAGTTTCAAAGGAACATCGAATACTCAGCTTGGAGCATCTCCTGCAGGGCGCATTGGGAATTTCTGTGGACGGTAAACATTTCTGTTTCCTGGCTCGACACTGACGACTCGTCAATAACCTGAAACATTTTTGAGGCCTAAATCTGAATAAAGGGACTACTTACTTGAAGGCAGGCCCGGGCAATGCGACGTGTTTTTGCATTATTGTCATATCCGGTCTCAGACATTTCGAGCGGGCAGGATTTGTTCAAGTTGCATCCAGAGCATCGTTAATGAACCCTTTCCGTAACAGAGCCAAGCTTCTATCTTTTCGTTCGCAATAAATCACGGGCTTACGTCGCTTATCTCTTGTTATCAGTGCTTTTGACTGAATTGATAATGCGCTGATAAGACCGAAAAAGCCGATTTGCGGGGCCGCGGCGAGCATAGGCGGCTCAGGCCGTTTAGCCGGGGAAGAGAAAGAACAACTTTGGAAACGATCGTGCGTCTTTGTATTAACTGGAAGCAGCTGTGGAAATATACAGTCCAATCATATTTGCTAATCGGATAAACTGAGAACTTTGATACAGAACAACAAGGACTAACACTGCGCCATATCCAGTCAGTATACATGCATTAAGTGACATCTGGAATGCGAGGCTTAGATCCGCTCTGAGATTTTCCCCCACAATGTCTTTGGAGAGTTCTGGATAATTCAAAGTCAGTTTCCAATTGAAAATATTCAAAATTTTACAGTCACTTACTTCGCTGGGCACCTCAAGTGAGGACCCGGTGTGGAAATCCATCTCCTCATACTTAACCATTTGCGATTTGTTCCAAATCTTATAACCGAAGTACAAGACTGTGAAGAGAACAATGGGGAAATAGGTAGTAATGAATACTGACACATCAAAAGTGTGTACTTTATGGCCTGTTAGACAACATATTACTCGCTCTGATTTCGTGGGGACTTACTGAAAGAACTGAAGCCTCCGAATATGAGGACGAGAATAC
Organism: Tympanopsis confertula; assembly: GCA_026745395.1. Lineage (NCBI taxonomy): Eukaryota > Fungi > Ascomycota > Sordariomycetes > Coronophorales > Scortechiniaceae > Tympanopsis > Tympanopsis confertula. The sequence continues at coordinate 4,663 of JAOYNU010000009.1, read as the reverse complement.
AGATTGAGATGCCGTCTAAAGTTTGATCTGGTTAATAATTATTCGTGACACGATTCCCAACAGAAGCTCACAATATGAAAGATAAGGCTGGAAAGGTGCCCTGTATGCAAGTTGTTTTCGATCGATGCCTTGCTTTTTCAGGCCCTTGTGCCAGCGAATACTGGTCCAGAGGATGCAGGACCAGGAAATCATTCCACAAATAGCCGTCATGTTTGAAACTATAGAAGACTCAGTTTCAAATAACTCCTTTTAAGCTTAAGAGGGATGTCTTACAGTAGCCAAATACAGTACCTGCCTCGCCCTGCGAAGCGGCCATGAAAGACAGGAATGCGAATGCCCCAGAAAAGAGGAAGCAGACCCAAGGGAATCCGTCTTTGCGAGTCTTCAAGAATATCTTCGGAGCGTGTCCACGAATAGCAAGGCCATATAGAGTGCGAGAAGAAACGAATAGATCGGCAGTACCAGCTGACCACGCACTTATCAGTAGAGATGCATTGATGATTGAGGGGAGGGCGGGAATCCCGGCATTCTATAGTTAGAAATTAGCTTGGAAATACATACCCCTGGATTAGTACTGACCTTGATAGCAATAACAAAAGGACTCTTTGCGGCAGTCGATCCGAGGTCCAGAGAGGGGTCTGTGGGAGACACAATCAAGCCAATCTAAAACATTAGCGAAGAGCTTGCGGGGCTCAAGGGAGTTTTCTTACAATGAAGGCACTGCAGGCATAGACTTGATGCTGTTAGTCCAAATTCCATCAAAATAACCATAATTAAAAACTCACAGAGCACAAGCCTAATCCAAACACTCTTGATGGCCACAGGGACGTTTTTTCGAGGCTGGAGTAAAGTGTTAATACGTGGAAGCTCACTTTCGATTGGGTTATGCGTACGTTGGCAGTCTCGGCAGCTGCAATAGCGGTGATTTCTGTACCAATGAATGCAAAAGCAGCATTGATCAAGACTTTTCAATAATGAATCAGCAAGCGATTTTGATTTGAAGCGGAATAAACGCAATACAACATACCACTGAAGAAGCCAAGAAAGCGACCTTTCGCGCCACCTGCAGGAAATTTGATTAGCTCTATCAATTGACCGATCAAACATTTCTTACCAATTCCTTCATATTGCATAAAGCCACCGGTCTCATTCCAATACTTGAATCCAATGACTTCTCCAGTGGGACCTCCACCAGCACTGATGATGATTCCAGTAATGATCAAACCTATAATTGTGATAACCTAATAACTGTCAGCAGTTTCATTCAATCGACTCGAGACTATCTTACCTTGATAGAGCAGAACCAAAATTCCATTTCGCCGAATATCCGAGTGCCCGCACAGTTGATCGCGAACTTTTTGCGGTTAGCACTTTATCGATCAACGTGAAGGCGATACATACCACGACGATTAGCATAAGCCCAACCCACAATGCATTGTTACAAATACCAGCAGTACAGGTGGAGTCAGGTAATCCAGCCGGGGTCCAATAGGTTACCAAAACAGCAGCAGCCGATATCTCAGCCGGGAGGACCACTTCTTGAGATTAGCATAGAACCGGTGCGAAAACACACGACGCGCGTACCGATATAGCTGGAAGTGTTCGTCAGTAAGTATTATGACAAGGGAGTGAGCCCCAACTTACTTATACCAAAATAGGATTCCCATCGCGAATCCAAGTTCGGGTGAGTTAAATCGACCAGCTAAAGCAAACTGACCACCAGCCAAGGGAAACTGCGACACCATTTCTCCTAGAGCAACCTGCAACGCGATCAATACTCATCCATAACTCAACAGAGTGGGAACACTGACCATAACCGAGTATAGTAAAGAAGCCATGATGATGTATCCCAGGAGAAGTCCAGCAGGACCACCGTGCTCTAGGTCGCTACCAGTGCCTAAGAAGAGACCAGTGCCCTGTTGGGAGTATCAGCATTTCCCCAGAAATATTTGGACATCGAGCGTGCATACAATGACACCTCCAATCGCAATCATTTGCCTAAAATGGTTAAAAATAATAATTTGACATCAGATTTCTCAAGCTCACAGATGACGCGGCTGATTTGATGTTAGCTATCATCAACGCAGAAAAAGAGTAATAGGAATATAGACATACTTTCAATTTCCGCTGTAGACCAGTGTTGTTGCTGTCATCCATTGTTCCAATGGCTACCGGTGTCTCAGTGGTAGCCATAGCTGGCTCTTTCTTGATCTGTGAAGACATTAAGCTAGGCCCCTTTCATAGCACAAGCGTTGCTATCTTGAATGGCTTCTGAACATACATCTTCCTGGCTCATCATAGCGGTTTTCAGCCTTCCCAAAATGACAATTAAGGAATGACTTACAGAGAGCTAAGAGGGTGTGGAGTAAGAACTAAAACCTCTGGGCATTTTAGACTTAGATATTAGGCCTATCGGTGCTCTCACTTATCCATGATTGAGCATGGATGATAACAACTCGGGAGATAAGCAGTGCGGGTCGTCGGCCACTTGCCGCAGTCCCACCAGCTTATCAGTTGGGACAGCTCGGAGGGGGCCCGACGTTCCCGACATCTAGGTAACGGTTCATTTTCGCGAGATGATGATATTAATCGTCGTAGTTTCGTTGGTCAGAGGGCATCCTTGAAACAAAGTTGTATATCATGGATATCGAAAAGCCAAAACGAGTCCTCCGACCCGGAGTTTACGCTCCCCTACCGACATTTTTCGATGACGAACAGGAGATCGACTATGATTGCTACAAGAAGCACCTTCTTAGTAAGTTTTCGATGAAAATACGAATGAACAAGGCTCTAATTTCCTCTACAGATTTGACCACCAAGGGAATGGGTAAGCTTACGCATAATTCCGGAGATAAATAGTAGGAGACATAATGATTGGATTTGAACGCTCAGTGCCAGTCTGTGCCGGTTCACTCGGCGAGGCGGTTCACCTGGTATGTGAGCATTTCAATTTCCAAGAGGCGGTACTAACGAATCACAGGACTTCAATGAGCGCAAAGATCTCATTAAATTTATCAGAGCCACTTTGGATACTGCAGGTCTTCAATCAACCCCGATTGTTGCTGGAGTCGGTGGATTGAGTACTAGAGAGACTATACAGCTTGCAAAAGCTGCAGCTGAAGCCGGGGCGTATGCTTGCCAGCAGTCTTGATTGAAAACTGCTGATGAACAATAGAGACGCGGGAATGGTGATTTTGCCTGCCTATTACGCCGCCAGTCTTACCACGGACGAGAGTCAGATTATTCAATACTATGTTGATATCTGCGAGGGATCACCGGTAGGTCGACACGCTTCATAGATACGCCAATTAAAACGCTAATGAGTTTAGATCCCATTGTTATTGTACAACTTCCCAGCAAATGCTGGGGGTCTAGACATGTCCTCGGAGATTATCAGTTCAATCATCAAACAAGCTCCTAATTTGTGTGGTGTCAAGTTAACGTGGGTAATACCTGTCTTGCCGACAAGCGTGGTACTAACATGAATACAGTTGTGGCGGTAGCGTTGCGAAGCTTGTCCGTCTGAGCGAAATGATCGCAAATGACCCACATATTAATGTAGAACGAGAATTCCCTTTCATCCTGCTTGATGGCTTGATTGCCGATCTCACCCCTTGGATGAAATGTGGCGGACATGGAACCGTGAGCGGTATTCCGAATTTTGCCCCTGTTGCATCTATGAGACTCTGGCATCTACTCAATCTGCCTTCTCCTACAGCAGAAGAAACGAAGGAAGCTGCAAAAATTCAAGGCATACTATCCAGAGCCGACGTAGCGGCTGTTCCGGGTGGAATCCGCGCGATGAGTCAGTTCCATCGTCTCAATTTAATATGCAAGTTCCTCTGCTGACCAAATACAGAGTACGTGTTGAACAAACTCCATGGATATAGCATTAGCCCTCGAAAGCCATTGCTACCATTGGAGGATGCCGAGGGGGAACACTTCATGTCTGTTTTCAGTGAAATGATCGAGCTAGAGCGCGAAATGTCACAACGTAAGAATTAGATCGATGAATCTAATTTCTAATGACTATAGGACTCTCTTATTTAAATCAATGCTACTTTTTAATGTGGTAACATAATTCCGACTTCAAGTAAAGATAAAGAAACGCATTCAGATTGTGCGGGTCGTGAACTCGCAGTTCGCTTAGATCTGCTAAGCAAATACTAAGAATCAGCGGCATAATTATCATCATTTCAGTCTCCTGTAGATATATCTTAATGATAATGGCAAGCTAGTGTATACAATTCGCTGACATAAAACTCCCATTTTGTTGCAGATGTTCACAGAACCACACCTTAGTGTTCGGGACTCGAGATCCGCTGACTGATCGGCTATTCACAGACGGCATTCGCCGACTATAACAATAACCGCCCAGAATTCAGAACTTCACAGCGCAACATGGAGAACAAGAAAGAACAGGAAAGTGCCTGGCACAAGGTGGGGGTGCTCTCTGAATTTCCAGATATCAGCCAAGATAGCATTGGTTGTAAAATATTGCCCGGTTGCAAGACGAAAAGTATCCCCAAGCAAGGGAATGCCGGAGAGTCAAAAGCGAATCGATTCTCCAATCTCAATGATCAAGTGCTAGTGTTCAAGCATAGGGGATTTATGCACGCCATCGATAATGTGCGTGAAATGCCCACCTGAATTGATGATCATT